>VXBC01010265.1:180029-251127 GCA_013399945.1 Ploceus nigricollis | reverse complement strand
CGCCTTTACGTAGGAACACACAGGGGCACGCGGGCCGCGAAAGGGGCGGGGCAGCGACGAGAGCGACATGCGCTCCGGCCAATCAGAAGGGGGCACCGCTCCTCGCCGCGTGCTGGAGCGGCCGTGCGCGGCTTTTGCGGCGCCCCCTGTCGGCAGCGGCGGTGGCGCCCGGGAGGCCGCGGGGCCGCGCTCGGTTCCGAGTAGGGCCGGGGGTGCCACGGGCGGGGAGCCGGCCCTGGGATCCTCTGGCAGCCCGTGGCACTGCCCCGCGGGGAGCCGCGTTGTCAGCGGCACCGCACGGACCGCCCCAGCAAGGCGAGAGCGCCCGCACTGTGGCCGCACGTCACGGCTGCACAGCAGGTAACGCGCCAGCCCCCGCAGCACAAGTGGCGGCCAAAGGCGCTGCCGGCACACTCCGGTTTTATTTTCGGCTGCAGAGACTCTTACAGGAACAGGACACTTAAAACTTGGCAGCGTACGTGCTGGCCTTTCAGCTCCTCTCCTGAGTGTGGATCTGTATCAGAGGATACTTCTTGCACACACATATTAAACATACAGGATAAAAGAGAGACATTGTAGAATATTTAAATCATTGATTCCATTACTAAACACTTAGAAAAAATCAACAGTTCTGTGACTTTTCCAATTGCAACCACTGATTTTAATATATCTACTTGTTAATACAGACATTAAATGACAGCTGATAAGAACTGGCAATTCAACTTATCTCACACACATGAAACTTGTTCCAGCAATAAAAATGGAGAACAGCTCTTAGAAGTTCTAAGAAAATAAATTTCCAGTAATTCAACTTGGTTATTGTTAGCAGACATGAAGAAATGAAGCAAAGCTCATGTCTCTGAATATTCAGGCCGACAGAAGTCATAGATAACATTATTGCCAAATTTTCACTAGAACAGTGCTCTCTCTGCCAGTTAACTTTATTAGCATGTTAATAAAAGACAAACTATTTGAAACAGTCCTCTGAAAGGAAACCTATCCTTAGTCCTGAAAGCAATTCAACTTAAAGCAAAACATTATTTCATTATAGAAGTGCTACAAAATGTGAGCTTTTAAGGTAAGACCAGTATTTCTCCCGATTATTTTATGATAAAACTTGCAGAAACGTTTCTCTGGAACATGTGGATAACCATGAATTTTTTATTTAGGAAATGATACATGATAAAAGATGACAGCAGAGTTGGAACGCTGCACACTCTGTTCATGTGCCGCTCCACACTTTGAAATAAATTTAAGCACAATAAAAAGATCATAAGCTCTTATCAAAGATTAAACAAGCCACCAACCAAGGCAGCCCTTGCAAGGCTGTTTTGAAGCTTCCGATCAAAGTGTGCCAGTCCCTGTGGGCTGCTGACTCACCGGCAGGAGCGCCAAGGCAGTGCCTGCCCACAAGCTCAGTGCTCTTTGTTCTCCCTGTCCTTCTGAGCTCCATCGGCTGAGAGGCTCATTAGCTGTGAGCTAACTGGAAGAGTAACTCAGGGTATCAGGTTTTTCTTTGGTGAATACCGTATCAGTAGGTTCTCCCAGCCCAAACTGACTGATCCGTGGTTTTGCATGTATCCTGCCACTGATCTGCCCCACAAACACCCACAGTGGCAAAAATAAAGCGGGGTAAACCAGGCAAGGGGCAAGAAAAAGCAAGGCAGGATTAGAGAAGAAGCGTTTTTGTAAAGTCGGCGTTACCTCAAAGAAAAATGAAGTTCCAATTAGCAGTGCATACCTAAAAGATTATCTGAAATTTAGGGGATGACAACTAATTAATATTAGCCTCCAGGAGAAAAAGAAAAGAAACATGCTTTTACCTTGTCTCTTAAG
Organism: Ploceus nigricollis; assembly: GCA_013399945.1. Classification (NCBI taxonomy): domain Eukaryota; kingdom Metazoa; phylum Chordata; class Aves; order Passeriformes; family Ploceidae; genus Ploceus; species Ploceus nigricollis. Next base: position 249,291 of record VXBC01010265.1, on the reverse strand, counting down.
TTACCTTCTGATTTAATGTTTTTAAGATGAGCATGTCAAGAGTATTTTTCACCCTATCCTGAAGTCCCACTTTGGCCAGCATTTGTGCATTTCCATGAACAATTCAGCAGGTAATTGGTACTACTCCATGAGACTGCTGGCCCACGTGGTTTGGCATATGCACAGATAATCTGCAACATGTCACAGCACTGTTGTATCGTTTTAAGGTCATTTAATTTTAAGCCCTTTTGGAGAGCATTTGGGGGCTTTGTCCTTCAACTCATGTTATAAAATTACAATAAATGCACTAATGAAAAACAGCCCATCCTGATAATTCTGTCTTTTCACATGGAAATTTATGCAGAAGATTAGATCCAGACTATGAGATAAGGTATCAGTTGAGCCAGTACAGCAGAACTAGGGCATTTTTTCCTGGATTCGACTATCTTACATTGGTAAAAAGCTTACACTATGGAGGAGACATTTTCTGCTTCAAGAAATTGGAAATTTATTTTAATTACAATTTTCTTCTTTTTTTTTCTTTTTCTATCCCAGCTACCACGATAGACATGGTAAATAAATCACATTAGACAGTAATACATGTGGTTGAGATATGTGGCAGTGTTTTGCTTTTATTTCAGGAATTACAATGCTAGAACATCCAGGAAAACAGCTCACACAAGAACAGTCAGTGGTTTGGAGATGCTGGAAATAACACATCACATTTAACAGTCAGCTTCCTATGCCTGGAAAGAATTCTGGTGTTTTGGACACAACTGGATCATGGAAAAAAGTTCCTACATCTCATGTGCAAAACTTAAGTTACACCACAAGAACAATTATGAAATAAAAAAGAATGTTTCATTCAGCAGAAGAAATATCATCATCACCAAATAAGCCAAGTGAGTAATTAAAATCAAAGTAAATATGACTTCAGCTTAAAGATGCTTTCCAATAATTCAAATTTCACTTCCTAAAGTGTTTTCTGAAAACCTATACTAAAATGAAGATGATAATTCCAATGTTAAATTCCTATAATGCTAAACTGTAAACCATAGAAAAATATTACTTTTGTTGTCATATTTTAGTAACTTGTAAACAAGTATTCTCTATTTGTACAAATGGCAGTGAAAAAATTCTTACATCAGTGTAGTTTGAAAAATAATTTAAGTGCATTCTAAGAATGGATTGTTAGTTGGTTTTAATAGCTTCTATCATTGATTTATAAACCAGATGATTTTATTCTGATTTGGAGATAATTCTCTTTCATACTCAGAAACATTCAGGACTACTGTTTTAAGAATGATTTGGGGAAAAAAAAAAAAAAGAGACGAGATATTAAAGGCTAAGGTTTGTCAATAACGTTCTTGTTGTTACAGACATACCACGGGTTTTTTTCCTACTTACTATTAAGTGCTCATTTTTTCAGCTGAGACTGTTCTGTTGTTTTTATAATCCAGAAACAACACCATCCCTATTATGGACACACCTCAGGGGGCAGGGGGAAGCTGACAGCTTTCTTAATAGAAAAAACAACCCTGAGGCATGAAGATTCTATTCTTCTGGTCACAACATTGAAAAGCATTAAGTAAACCAATAAGACACTGGTACATTGTTTCACAGTTTCTGAATTTTGAGCTAAATAGAGAGATTTGAGGTACTTGCAAGCAAACATGAAGATTTACATACACAAATGCTTGGAAACACGCCACAGGAAAGAAGGGTTGAGCTCATGCAAATAATTCCATGGAATTCCATAGGTCTTTCCAAATCTTGCACCAGTAGAACATTGGATTGTCTCACTGCTATTAAAGCCTTCTAACACATGGGTCTAGAGAATGAAGTCATGCTGAATTACAAGAAATTATGTTGGCTTCCCCCATCCCACCCCAACAGTTTAATGGAAGTAAAAGGCTACATAATCAGTAAACACAACCTGCTATTTTCCCCCTTCTTTCTCCCAGTTTTGTCCTAAAAAAAAACAAGTGCTAAGTTCATATTAAATTTCTCACACCATGATATTTTGCTTTCAGGTGTTCTCCCCTCTCCTTAGCCTTTCCCTGCTTTCAAGATGCACCTCCAAGCTCCTTATACTCCAGTAAAGACCTTTAACCAATGTAGTCACCTTAGATTAAACAGCATAACATCTTCCCCTCCATCTACTGTGTAAGCAGACTTATGCTGATTGCTGATCTTTCCAGTTCCTTGTTTTTCCTAATTTTCCAGGGGATTCACATCAGATAAGATGCAGTCATTATTACGTGCTTGTGTTTCTAGCCAAAAGGGACAAATTTATAGGACAAAAATGCCATCTTGAGCCTATTGGGGAAGAACCAATCAAATAACCAAAAAAAAAAACAAACCCCAAACCCAATGGAATTAGGTCATAATCCGACAAACACGTACTCACTCAAAACCAATTCAAAAGTACTATTCTGAACTTAAGAAAAAACTTGTGAAATTAAACTAAGTAAAACTTCATAAAAACAAATTCTCACTTTTTTAAAAGGAGTTCCTTTTTCCAAAGAAGTTGACATGTAAATAACCACTTCTTAGGAACAATTTCCCTTTTCTCTTCATTTAGCCCTCTTTCTTCACAGATTCCTGGAAAATATACGTCAAGCCTCAACACTCCAAAACAGAGAAGTGATTTTTTAAAGTTAAGATTCCTCTCCTTCCCATACAGAAAGAAAACTTGAAATACATGATAAATAGAGTTTGAGATTTTTTTTTTAATCTGTTAAAACCAATTCCTGTATTTTCTTCATAAAAATTACTCAGCTTGTGTCCTTGGTATTCTTGCCCAAATTTCAAGTTACTCTACACGGACATTAAATCCAGACTGTCACCCTGCATGTCTGGTGTTTATACAGTCACCTTTGCCTCAGAACAGCAAGCCTAAGATCTTAACAATTCAAACCCCTTAATCAGGGAAACGACGACTTGTCCAACCATGTAGGTATTTATAAAACCCTTGTTACTTCCCCATTTTTCCATTCCCATCTTTTTAGAGTTCTTCTATTGCTGTGGTACAAAATAAAGAGGGTCAGGTTAGACTGCCAGCTCATTGTCTCACACATAATGGTTCTAGCCAACACCCTTACTTCAGATATTTCTGTCAAGCCTCCCATCCCTTCACTATTACATCAGACCATCTTCCAGTAATTCATTCAAACTCTCTCTCCCTCTGCCAATTCCTCCCTTTGTACTCCCTAAAAGAATAATTTTGCTGTCTTGTGTGCTGTTTTAGGCTGGAGGAAAAATGCTCTGAAAACACAGGAAAATAGTCTCACTCCTCATTTCTGTGGCACAGTAGCCAAGAGGAACAATTTCAGAGAGACACCAGATGAGCCCCATTAGGGTTCTGCAACACACTGGTTTTCCAATTTTTTCAAATTCTAATCCATTAAAACTTTGTCTTTAGAGACCAAATACCATGAATTAAAACCTGATTATAGGCTTGAATATCAAATATATCTTGTGAGTTTCTCAGAAGCAACTGAAGTTTCTCCAGTGGGTCTGCAGATCACAAGACAGACCTTTTTGAGGCGGGGGTGGGGCTATTTAATTGCTCTCTGTGTACAATACATCTGTGGTCCAGTTGGCGCCCCAGAGATTTGAATGCATGCACAGTTGAGACAAATCTTCAGAATACAGAACAAAATATGAAACTAAAATCATGTGTCCAACTCCATTGTATTTCAAGTACCCAACTCAGTTTTGAAACAGAAGAGGTTCTTAATGAAATGTGCTCTTGAAATTGACTCTCATACCCAGATGAATAGTTTTACTAGAAATTTACAAAATAAAGGGTCTGACCTACAGTGAGTCCAGAAGAATGGAAGTTTGCTTAGCTTTCAAGCAGCTTTTGTCAGTTTTACTAATGGACATCAGGTAATCATAACAAACTTCAATACCAGCTCCACATCTGTATTAAGCAATCATTAAAGACATATTTTAATGTTTCTGTTTTAAAAGGCTATAAAAAATACTTACAGAATTAAATTCAATACTTAATGCTACCTTGCCCTTCCCCCAGTGGCAGTGATCACTGTCAACCCTAGATCATTGCATATTACAACATAAGCAGAGAGGACATTAGTAAGAAGAGCCCAAGCTTTGTTTTTTAACCCATTATAAAACCATAACATCCTACATGGAGTTAAAACCAATTTAATTTACAGAAAATAAAATAAAACTGTGTCCCCACAGGTAAAAAGAAATCCTTTCAGTAAAGACAACAAAGTTTTTAAAATATAGTTATAAAATTTTGGCATAGGTTGACTTGCATGGTTCATGCCAAGAAACTCTATGGAGAGGATGTGTAAGATGGGTAGAAAAGAATGGGATACTTCAGCTTCAGGATTAAGCTAAATGTTCAAAGTTCTCTTTATACAGAAATACAGAAGGAGATTCTACAGAGCCTGATAATAAAGAGCAATTCCTAAGAGCTGGTCGCAGTGCACTGAATTCCTTTTTTTCTCTTAGCAGTTGCTTGAGAGATACATTAGGTAATAGCACTGCCATGCTGCTGGATAATACCAGAATAATTAAATTTATCAGTACATCAATTTTACAGTTAGGAAAACTGCTAATAAAGATCCTAATGATCAAGAAGAGTTTTACCAGGAGCATACAAAGTCAAGTTACAGTGATGCCATAGACACTATCTCTGTGCTTTAAAATTCTTTTAGTATTTCTAGATTCATTCCACTGGGGAAAAAAAAAAATCAAGATAAATCAAATACATACAGAAACACACTCACTCAAATGGCACTCATTGCTTTTTGTACAATTAAGCTTTAGTGAAAATATACATCTTAAAACAAATGAAGTACAAATGTACAAAAATCCTTGAACTCAGATAAAAAATATATATAATACAATTTGCTACAGAGATATAAAACATTTAATGTTTGCTCATCCTTTCTGATGAGCATAAAATGATTTAAAGTCTGGAGGACTCCTGCTCATCATCACTGCAATCAGATTTAAAGCAGACCTGCAAGAGAAGACAAACAGACAACTCAGCTGCAGAACTAATACTATTGTTTTTGTGTGTTTTATGCACACAAAAGGCTGGGGGGGTAGGTCTTTTTCCAGCACATTTTTCTCCATCCTAACTAAATTCTTTGGGAAACTCAAAAGAAACCACAATCTCAAGCCCAAATCTCAAGTTGTTAAAATTTAATTAAAGTTCTTTCCTTCTTTTAACTTCACAAGACAATTAACTGCAATCCTATTAGTTCAAAACCAACTGAAAACTGTCAAACCATATTAATTTCTTAGGACTTCTTCTCAATATATAGAACCATATCTTGGGACAGTATGAATCATGCTGATTTTTGTCTGGAAAAGACTACAATAAGACACAAGCTTTAACTTTAGCTATGTGAGAATATTAGTACACTCAACCATCCCTTCTATTCCATCACTCAAAATGGGGGAAAAGTGTATTTGAAAAGATGAACTAAAAATGACAGTACTACTGTACATTCCATTAGCATTGTACCATTTTAGAAAGGTGAACTGCCAGCTGAAGACAAAAAATTTCTTCATGCAATTTTAATATGCGGCCTTGCTGTGGCTACTTAACAATATGCACCTAGCAATTTTAAAATTCCATTTCTGCTTAAAAGCAAAAGTAATTTCTACCCAAGTGTTCACTACTGGAATATACTCAAGGTTCTCAAGATAATTCCTCTCTAAGTGCAGGCACACTGAGCAAGCAGAATTGTATATAGCATCTTCAACTGCAAACCTTTAGAAATAGTCTATTTCTTACATCCTGTAGACAATTACAATACATGATGTGTCTTCTAGGTGGTAAATACTCAATTCTCTGAACAGGAAATTCTTCTACTAAAGAGTAGAAGTCTGCATGTAAGAAAAGGCTGTGTATTATCAGATATGTAAAGATCTATTATGTCGTTGTTTTGGTGAAGGCATTAAACTGCCTAAGATATTTTAACATTTGTTTCATAGTGCTTCTAATTTATTTTGGGGATATTTCTACTTATTTACTTATTTATTGGATAGATACTTATTTTTGCTTATAAACTTACTTATTACTAGTTTTTACATAGGGCTTCAATTATCTCTGAAGACATATACACAGGTGTCATTAACAAATGGTAATGTATATATAAGAAGCAAGACCCAAATTAACCTCTTTAACAAAGGAAGGTCTATAGCACAGCTTTTAACAGAACCCAGGTAACTAGAGGAGGACAGAATGCTGAGGCAGGAAAGCTTCCTGTAGTTATAGGGATTGCCATAATTTCTGAAATGCGGTGGAGGGGCAAAGCCGTAACAAAACAGATTTCGTAAGTTTCAATATGCAGTGAGCAACCTGGTTTTCCTAGCACAAATTAATAACAATAATAAAAAAAAAAGAATGGAAGTTAATTTTCTTATGAAAGAAAATAAATGCCCTTACCTCTCCACTAAAAAGTCGGTGAAAGAAGCCTCTCTTTGGCTTAGGAGACTTCTCTCTGTCTGGTGACACAGTACCATCAGTTTCATATGCATTGATATCTTCAAAGCATCCTGTTTCAATCATCTTTGAAACATATGAAATATAAATGAAATATCCATAAAAGCCTCTCAAACAAGTTCCAGGTATTATCTATTTACTCTGGCTGGGTACTCCTAACACTTAAAAATTCATCAGCCAAACTACACCACTGTCTCCAAAAGGAAGCACAAAGCTGACATTGACTCTCCTTGTGCACTCAACCAACTAAAGAATAGCAATGAGAGCACTCTCACACAGGTGTCAGGTACTCCCTTGCTTTTTTTTGCATTCTTGCCTTTCTTCTGCTCATGATGCAATAAAAAGAAGCTTTTAGAACCAGAAACAGATTTTCCTTCCAGGTATTCTGTTCATTTTAGAGCAGCCCAGCAAAAAAAATGTAATATCTCTATGCCCTGGACTGAACTTAATTAATAAACATGACATGGGAGGAAAAAAAAGATATAATGAAGATGGGTCTCTGGAGAGAAGCAAGGGATTTTGAAATAATATTTGTCTGTGTACACAGAAACAAAAGAAATAAAGCCACAATTACTGGGTTCAGAAAGGACAGCAGGAAGAGTGAATGCCAAAATGTAACCAACAGGCAGGGTCAGAAGGGGGGAGTGGCTAATGCCCAAATTCAATTGGCATTTACCTGTAACCGGTACACGTCTGTCACAACAGCAGGCAGCCAAATGAATCACAGAATCACAAGGTTGGAAGAGACCTTCAGGATCATCCAGTCCAACCCAGCCCTAACACCTCAGCTAGACCATGGCACCGAGTGTCACATTCTGTCTTTTTTTAAACACATCCAGGGATGGTGACTCCACCACCTCCCCAGGCAGACCATTCCAGCACTTTATCATTCTTTCTGTAAAAAAACTTCTTCCTAATATCCCACCTATATTTCCTATGGTGCAGCTTAAGACTGTGAATACACCTTGTAGAGGGAGAGAGGGATAAAGAGGAGTAAGAAGAAATGCAGCCTGCTCTTGTGGTAAACCAGGACATTGGATAAATTATGGAATGGTGAGAGAAAGTCTTGAGAGGCAAAAATTTAAGGGAAAGTTCAGTAACATGAATTAAAAGAAAAAATAAGCACAAACGTACAATGAAATCTACAGTTCTTCAATGAAGAAAAGGAATTGCCATCACAATAATTCCACAACTACTTTCAATTTTATCCCTCTCTGCAGGGCTAGTTATTAAGCTGCAGTGCATTTTTAATGACTAGATCATATTCTGAAGTTTAGAATTACAAAGTAGTATAGGAAAAACTTCTTTCTCCAAGGTTCAGTTTCTCTGTGAAAACTTTCTATGTCAAATGACATCTTTTCAAATATCCTTCTTAATGTAACGCAAAGAAACCAAAAGGAAAACAAAAGGGAATTTACTTTTTCCTCCAAATTGTTCAGAAATTGCTCATCTTTTGTGTTCAAGCTTTAAATAAAATGCAATCATACTGGGAGGGAAATGACACTAGTAGAATTCAAAACAATAGTAATTTCAGAAAGTCATGAATAAATTATAATGGGGACAAGGCATTCATAACAAGAACTACAATTTTAAGTAATTGTTAGTGAGTGCTCTTGCTGAAACAGTAAAGAGGATTTGAATTGCATGCAGAGGCAGCAAAATTTTAGTACTCTATGCAGACTACTAGAATATTCATTCACTAGGCACACAAAAAAAACTCTTAAGGGAAAGTATGACTCAACTGATATTGAACTGTTTGTTTTGAAACCTTGAAAAAGGTGAGTCTGCAATTCTGTATTACTGTCACTTGGATACTCTGTTGATACACAGGCTATACACAAACAGCTTGCACTGCACCTATTTGCTTTTGAACACTTGGAATAACATTCCATCCCTCTTCTGTGAAAGCAATACTGAATAACATGTGACTGAAGAACAAGAAAAGGGTCGTCCTACTGATACTAATACTGTTCTGTAAGCTGTGCCTATGGTGACAAGATGCCAGACTTTGTTTATGCAAATTTACCATAAATCTCAGTTTTTAGCAAGTTCCTTATGATTTCGGAAGAAAATTTTTTTCTGAAGCCTCTCAGCAGAGAAGTCTAAAGCAGAAACCTCTTTACGTCTCCTAGAGAAAATCATTATAATTATATATTTTATTAAACATTCTATACTGCTGTACCAAAGAAAATAATCTTCTATGAAATGTACATTACCTCATTTTGCCAAGGGATTGAGACACAACCCGTCACAAATTTGGAATAGAAGTCATCATCTGTGGTATCCAGGTTCACTCCTTTTACTGTTGAGAACTGCTCAATGTCCAGGACATCTTTACAATAAACGGCACGTGGCTGCAGTACAATACAAGATTACTTCATTAAAGTTTTGGATCTGGGGACTTTTAGTTTCGTTTTATTTTCCCTAGATGAGCAAAAGGGAGCAAAATGTCTGCAATTTTACATTTCACACCGCTGATCACCAAATTACATTATTCTATGGAACAGAAATACAAAGATACTCTTCATAAGTCACCTGAGCAATTCTATCCATCCTGCAAGCAACAGAAAAGAAATATCAAAGCCAGAAACAGCTTGTCTGGATCTGTTAATGGTTGTCATAATTCATTCATCTTCTGTCACCTTCCTTTCAACTCTGGAGTATTTTCTTCAAAGCTATTCCTCATTTCTTCTGCATCTGAGCAATGGAAGGGGACTTTTAAGGGGTAAGAAATCAGCTAGAAGGCTCCCTAGGGAAATACCACTATTGTAAATTGTTTTGTGATCTAAGATGAAACACCAAAAAACAATTAGTTATCATCAATAGCTACAATGGCATTCTCCTACCAGTGTAACTAATTTTAAAGGTTTCTCTGGAGTTCATATGATTGCTAACATAGAATTATGATAGTTCTTGCCTTTTTAGATACTAATCAAATCTGTCTCACCTACTTACATCTGGCAAGAATGGAGGTTCTAACATGTTAGCTTCCAGCCTCTTGAAGTTGATGTTCTTGAAAATAGGATGTTGCTTTACAACAGCAGCTCCTCCTTCAGTGCAACCCAGTCGTTCCCCTGGATTTTTAGCAAGTAACTGCAGATACATGGAAAAAAAAGCTGATCCATGATACAGTCCCACAACTAAAAAAAGTACCTACATACAGTGTTTTTCAATCTGTTTATTTTGCTACTTGGCCTCTTATTAAATATATTTATCATGTATCAACTGGAACTATAACTGGAAACCCAATCAACAACATTCTGGAAACAAATATATTTTCAACAGACAAAAGAACCCCTGAAAGCACATGATTTGAAGATTATGCCCAAAGTTATATGAAAATATTTAAACTGATGCCATGTTGAGAAGACTTTACAGTACAGACTCTGCAGTAGGCTTTACTTTCAGGAAATACAGACATATTTCTTCCTATGGGCTTAAGTAATGCATATATCTTGCACTAACTAGTACAGAAAACTTGTGAAGCTTTCTGTATAAATTTAAGAACAGGAAAGAGAGAAAAAAAAAAAGCCACTGTCTTGTAGATAATATTTTAGGTGAAGAAACTGGTGTACTACTCAGCCAGTTGTTCCCATGCAGTATCCAAGTCGAGCATGTTATTGCACTCCATCTATAATAAAAAGTGGCCCAAGCAGTACTAGACCATTTCATTCATGTGATGAATAATCAATTTATGCAGCTTTCCTTCATCTTGAGAAAAGTTCTGAATTCTTGAAGTTTGATAACTGAACAGTTCATGAACAATCACAAACTTTCATGTGAACTAAAGAAAAGTTTAAGAAATCCAGTTCTGAAAAATTTTCCAGATTTTAAAATAAAGTAGTTGGTCTCTTTAAAAGGATTAGAAATTTAATTTTCAAACCTCTACGTCTCTTCACCCACCATCCTGCAGATGGATTTTGCCTCCTCTGAAAACTTGTCTGAGTATGTTTCTTGGTCTTCCTTTACTCTCCGGTCAATCTCATCCCGTTTAACTCTTTCTTTATGCTTCCTGAATGGAGACTGTCCTTCAATCATTTCATAAATCAAACAGCCAAGACCCCACCAATCTGGACTGAATGTATACTTCTCATTTTTGAGCACTTCTGGAGCTACAAAACAAAAACAAACACACACCCACATAATTTCGCTTTAAATTGACTAATTGTGTGTATTGGAAAAACTCTCAGATACTGTCTTTGGGCTCTGTGCAGACATGTTTGTGTGACTCCTCTGTAATTTGAAGAAACTTTAATTTCTACAGTAAGAACTCTGTTTATATTCAAGAGAAAAACTTAATTTCTTTGATGCTTAAAATCAATATTCTTTAGAGAATGAAAAAAGCCCTGAGAACGAAGTTTTCCAAAGCATGGAAAGAAATGTATTGTCACAGTATTTTCTCTGTTTACCTGTGACCATAAATCTCTTTGAATCTCAGAAAAAAATTAGGTGCTTTCTTAAAGTTCTGCCTAAGGCTGGAATTTTCAGTTAAGTTTTCAAGTTTATCAGTAGGCTTATAATTAAGTAACATCTACAAATGCATATTATAACCTTTCTTCTTCCCATAACATGTCTAATAACTAATCCAGGTCCAATACAGTTCTTATATTCACAGAAGCAAATTTTCTGGTAAAACACAATCTTATATTCACAGAAGCAAATTTTCTGGTAAAACGCAACTAGGAAAGGATGCTTTACATACCCATGTAACCAACAGTCCCAACGCGTCCTCGGACAGTTTCACCTTCTGGAATCTGCACAGCTAATCCAAGATCTGAAATCCTAATATGTCCTATTTATGTTAAAATAAATTATACATAGTCAGCTAATTAATGAAGCAAAATAATGAAGCATTATCACTTTTACAACAAAAAATTTCAATTGCATACCTCATAAAAAACCCCACTGCAAAGTATCAAAACATTCATATAGCCCTAAGTTTATTTAACTTAACTTGAAAAGAGTGTTTTATTCAGCTCCTCCTTAAAAATGTGAAGAGAGGCACAGATATAACTGATTTTCTGAAGGTCATACAAAAATAATTTTACTCTTAAGCACTCTAATTCCTGGCTTTGGCATAGGTTGCTGTTCTTGGACAAACAGAAATGCTCATTTCAGATTCTGCATCTATGTATCAGACACTTGTGGTTTTCCATTCTGTACACCCACCAAAAGCACTTAGCTTTCTGACTTCTTAGTAAAACTTCAAAATTAACTTAATTTACTCCAAATGTGAGAAAACTGTAGCCTGTACTGAGAGAGCTTGTTTTCCTGTAATGAAGTACCCCAATAATGCCAAACACGAGTACTTGGAATTGCTATCCCCACTCCTACCCCAAACCAGGAGCAGCCCAGTCAATAACCTACTCAGAATTATTTATATTCTAACATGTCAGTTCAGTTCTGGGATTTTCTCTTCTCATGAATCACTCCTAAGTGGATAACAGCTTCTGTTGCACTTTATCAGCCAAATGTCTCAAGCTGATGACCTTCCCCTATCACACGTGGCCTTTAGAGCTGTACCTCTAACACAGAAATCATCTGGCAATGGACTGGTTTGTCATGCACTGCTCAGTGGGATATCAGTCCAAGGAGGGCAATGGGAATAAATCCATCCCACTCTCCCTTACATTCCCATGGATATTCCCATTTTTTGTTGGATAGACTCGTGAACTGTTTCAAGCACATTCAAGACATGTCAAGGCAAGAACTGTATTGACATTTTAATGTAAAAACACATAAGGTACTTTCTTAAAAAAAATGTAAAAGTCTAGACAGAAGAAAGGACAATCACATTTTCAATTCAATTTTAAAACAATTTTGTAGAAAGATTCATTGCCAAAAAGGAAAAAAAGAGCCAACCCCACACTTATTTCTAATAATGGTTATAAGGACAGGGACACTGCTGTTTACAGAAACACCACAGACTCACAGAATGATTCAGCCTGGAAGGGACTTCAGAAGGTCTCTACTAAAACCTTCTGAGCAAGCAGGCAGCCCAAGGTGTCCAAGGCTTTTTAAATACTTATTTAGAAAGCCTCCAAGGGTGGACACTGCATCACCTCTCTGGGTAGCCCATTCCAATGCCCAACTAACCTTTGTGCATATATGCTGTGGCATTCAAAAAGCTCTACAGCATCAATATTAGTTTACAGCATATTAATTTCTTATGTACGTGTGTTAGATAATATGGGGATGGAGAGAGAGATAGAGAGAAAGAGAGGAGAAAGTCAAGTACCACTCTATATACTGGCTGGAAATAAGGTAATGCTCTGGAGCAGCAAATGCTATTTTAAATGCATTCAGATGCTCTTGTACTCCCTGACATCTGATGAATCCCTTTTCAAGTGCAAGATCTGAGCTCCTGAAGCGATTTTCTAATTAGTCTCCTGTGCTCTCTGGAACTAGATCAAAATATCCCTGGCAGAGAGGAAGCATTCTAGTGCAGTCCTGCAAGTCTACAGTTTTTCCTCAAAGAAGCCTTCAGCTTTTCCAAGACATTGCTGGAGAGAAAAATTAAAGAATGCATTTGATGTCTAGCAAAGCTTTAGCTCTTGGAAAGTGACTTCTCTCAAGCATCATCGTTTTTGAAATTTATCAGTCATAACATGCTGACTTTAAAAAAAACACTGTGCTAATGACTTCAAAAACAGTTTTTCCTCAACTAAAATGCTCAGCAGTTACAAGAACAAACTTGTAATATTCATCCACAGCTCAGAAGAGAATTCCTGCACATGTTCCACAGTCAATTCAAAAGATTCTGGTAATGACTTGCATACAAAGTCATGAAAGAGAATTAATTTGGCTTTTGACAAACAAAAGACTACAAATATTTCTTCATATTGTTTGTACTTCCTTGATTCCTTCCAGCCACATATGCATCAGGGACCATCTAAAAAATCATGTTTCCATAGTTGAAGAAAAGACAAACAAAAAAAATCCATATAAAAATTTTAGTGATCTTAAATCAAGAGGAGGAGGAAAATGAGGAGCAAAAGGGAAAAAGTAGCCATTTGAAGGTAGAAAATTAACCCTTCAAACAAAATCATGGTTGACTCCCAAAGTTTTCCCCTGCTTTCTAAAAAGCAAGGCAGTATTTTCTTTAAGTAAAATTCATCAATAAGATCTCTTTTATTATGAAGAAATCCCTTACATTTCTGGTTTGGTATTAATTAGAGGTATAATTCCTGATTTCAAAATTAATTTTAATTTTTACTTACCACAGTCATCAAGAAGTATATTCTCAGGCTTCAAGTCTCTACAAATTAAACAACAGAAATGTGAATTAAACAAAGACAAAACTATTAGCCCTCAAGTGCAACAGATTCTACAGAAGACTTCTTGGTTCTGACTGAAGCAATTTTTCCAGTTCCACCTATAAACAAAAAAAGCCATGAAGTTGATGGCTTATAATATGAATAGTTGAACCAGAGAACTCTAGATCCACTGTCCCTGAACTCTTTAATCCTCTTTAATTTACATTAACATAACTATTTAATTTACATTAACAAAGGCAACACAAGACTAAAATCCTGATATAAAGAACCAGCATTTACACCCAAATTTGTGCTCATAAGTGAAAAACATTTCTCCTGAGGAGTATCAGCTTTACAACTCCCAGTGGTAAAATACTAGTGTTTGCTGCAGATGCTGACCCCTTGCTATATTTCACCCCAGGGCATCAGAATATCAACAAAGAGTAATAATCCCAAGACTAAGCACAGACTTAATATCATTCATTCATTCAAACTCAATTTCTTTAACTTGGACATGCAGCTTCTAAAGCTTCCTAGACATATCATCTAGTTAAGATTCTTTGCAATAACTTTCTAGAAGTTTCCTATTACTTTTCTGTAAATATCAAAGTTTCACAGACAACATTTTTTAACTATTAAATGATAGCAAGACTCAGAAAATACTAAAAGGGCAATAAATTCAGCATTGCAGTTTTGCATCTTGTGCATTTTTACTTTGAGAACAAAGAAAATATTGAATGGAATGCTTGAATTTTCATCTGCTCAAGGAAAATTTGGAGAGTCATTGAAGCTGAATCAGAAGTTGTTCTAGGATTTATCCCCTAGCAGATTCTCCTGAGGATATACATACATATATATAGGCATGAAAATTTGTATAAAATGTATAATGTACATTATTATTTATAATAGTGCACTGTAGATAGTTATAATATATATTATTAATTTTTTAATGTTATTTTTTTATATGTGTGTATTTGTGGTATGCATCAGTAAGCATGTGAACTGAGATGGTCTCATAGATTTATTCCACCATAAATATAAGCCAGAAACAGACATGTAAAACACAGTAGCTGGCTAAAGAATTATTGGAATAGATTATTAAAAGCAATATCTATATGTACATGTATACATACAGTTGTGACAAGAAGAAGAGACTGAATAACATAAAAGAAAAAATTTTAGGAGGACTGACTCTAGAGTTGACATTCTAAATGAGAGACAACTGTTCACCAGGAAATCTAAGTAGGGTTTTTCCCCCAGATATTGGTAAATTGATGTTCTGTAGTATGTGTACTCATGGTAAAGTTTCATTATCTTACGAGATTAACTGTATACAAAAGTCATAAAGATGCTCTGCTTTTCATGCTTTTAAGTCTCGACAATCCCCATGATGTTAATAAATGGACATTAAACAGAAGATTACAATAGCAGAGAAACCAGGAGAGATCAGAGTTAAAAAAAAATGAAGAACACTAGGATTTGACATAAGTGTTTGAAGGTTGTCTTGTAGGCAAACAACTAACAAGTTGGGCTTAAACACAGGGCTGTGGTTTAGGGTCTTTTGTTTTGTTTGGGGGTTTTTTGGTTGTTATTTTGTATTCTAAACGATCAGTTTTGTTTTCATTTGGACAATGTAAAATGACCTACTTGTAGCTGATGAAATCTCCCACCCCTGCTTCCCTCCTGTGTGTATGCCAAAACACACTGTGTAATATTGCAAGATTGGCCAAATTCTCTAGGGAACCACATCCAACCACCAGCATAAGCCTGATTCATTTTGCCACTTCCCACTCCGTGTGTCTGTGTGTGTGATACTTGGTGTTACACAGCAGAAGTATAAAGCAAGCATTCTTGGTCCACCACTAAGTTTGTTTTGCTTGTTCTGTAACATTAATGCATACCAGGGATGCATTAATGTTACAGAACAAGCAAATGTGGATGTACAAAGACAAAACAGAGCATTAAAATAATACAATCGCAATTGCAATGCATAAAGCTTCTGACAGTTTCATTAATTCAAAGGCAATAATAATTTTATTGGAGGAATCTGAAATTAAAACAGAAGAAGGAGCTTTTCACATGGGCTATGACTATCCTGTTACCCTTGTGAGTGTAACATGCAATGCAGCCAGGGACTTCTAGAGCCCTCTGTGAACTACTTACAGTGGTCGGGAATACAATGCCATACTCCTAAAACTTATGCATTAAAATTATAAATTAATTTGCTTTGTAAATCATAGTTTAATTTCATTTTACAAACAAACCTTGAATCAACTTTATACTGTTTTAAAATATATCAAGCATCAAGACCTAAATCAACAGCAAGAAGACATAAGAGATATATTCCTAGGGATATGCCATGAAAAGAATAACTAAACAATTTTTTTAAAATTCTTTTCCTACAAAATTAAAATACAAACTTGTTTTAGTAGGAAACAGTTAATATATTCAATGCTGAAGAGACAGGGAAAAGTACAAGTAACTGTAGATGACACTTACCTGTAAACAATTCTCTCTCTTTGCAAATCCTCCAGACCACAGCAGAGTTCTGCAGCATAGAAAATGGCCCTTTCTTCATCAAAACCAGGGTTTCCCATGTTATATATGTGAAACTTCAGATCCCCTCCATTCATTATGGTTAATACTAAACACAGGGCATCTTTCGTCTCATATGTATAGGATAAACTAACCTAAAAACAGGCAGGGTGAGAACACAACCATTATCCATTCATAAACCCCAAAACAATTCACAGATCTTTTTTCCAACACAATCAACTTATGAATCCTTTTTCAAAGCAAAAAGAACGAAACACGCAAGTGGAAAATCACTCTTGCAGCGTACTGGAAGACACAAAGGATTTCAGACTAATTTGCCTGTGTACACAAACCATACACACAATACAAAAGCTTAGTGGCAGATCTGTTTAGATACCACAGAGCTCCACCCAGAAAATACAGTTGTTGATGATGCCCCTCAGCTGCATGTTACCTGTAATACTCTTTGTCCAGATAGCATGAGCATATTCCTTATCTTATTACTATTTCAGGAATTATGCACTGCCAAACCATCTTCCTGAACTACGAGTCAAAACTGCCCTAGAGGAACTCAAATTATTTTAAATCAAGTGTGTAGTTTCTATTCCTACCCCAGCCTCCCCCTCAAGTAACTGCATATTTCCCTGATTTAGAACTTGCCAACAGTAAAGACTCAGTACAACTCCTTACAGTCTTTCTTCTCACTGTACTTGAAATGTGGAGCTGATAGGCAAGGACAAAGCACCACACTTTTTTCAGGTTTTAGGTAAAAGTTTTTTAAGTGCATTTAAAGTTTTAAAGTAGACTTGTGAATTTAAAAAAACCCTCCCCATTTAACACTACGTAATATACTACAAAATCTAACTGCTTAAATTACAAATTCATTTTCAATAGAAAAAGCTATGCTATGCAGATTATCATCTGGTAGGATCTTCAAAATTACCTAACATCTACTGAGAGCAATGGAATTCAAACATACACTTAGCTTACATTACGTAAACTAGCTAGGTAAAAAAATCAGTAGGGTTTTTTTTTAACTCAAAAAATGCAGTACAAGTAAATAATTGTTTTAATTCAGTAATAGATCCAAACTCTTCCTTCAGAAGTGTAAATACAATACTAAATAATAAAACTAAATAAATACAGAAATCAGCTACTCAAGCCATAGATCCCCATTTGGTGGTTTTAACTGATGTGTCCAGCTATTTATGACTGTACTTGTGACAGAGGCATGACAAGTTATCTACCCACTTCAAAAGCAGTATTACTGCAAATGCTAGACCTAGATCTTCTCTGTTGCATAAAAAACCACCATTGGATAGCAAGAGGAAAATAACTCATGCTCAATTTTATAAAGCAATTTCAAGTTCAACTTGGATCAATTATTGATTTACAGTGATTACATATGCTGAAAAAAATGTTACTCAAAAATAGAAGTTTCACTGTTTTAGTAATTTATGGATAAATTCAGGTACTCTCTGGATTCAGTTTCAATCAATTTAAGCCCAGAAGCCTTGTACAAAAATAACATTAATATATTTATACAAAACCATAATTTACAATGTTTTAAAATATTAATGTATCTGGCCAGCAAGTTCTTCATTTTTATTGTAGCTGGCAGTATTCTACAGTGGTTTTTTTTAACACATAAAACTTATCAGAAAATACATACATACATATTTTATACACATATATTTATAAATAACTTTCACTATCCTCTGAAACAGGTACTTTTAAATCCTCTGAACAGCAATACAAAATTTATAAGTAAATGGATTTCAAACCAAAGCAAAATGTATTTGAAATTAACATTTAAATAACATTCCAATTAAAAAGTAAACATTACCTGGGGAAAGTTTTACTTGGTGTATCTTTGAACATTTTAACTTCTTTCACTGCTTAGTAGTTAGAGCTACTAACAGACCATAATTTACATAATAGCATCAGGTTTAGGTATTAAAACTAAGATTTCCATTACGTGGAAGTTCCATTAAAAAGTTAATTGTTTCACATCCAAGATACAGCTTTAAGCCTTGGTATACAGCAAAGCAATATAACCTCAATCAATACACTATTAAAATGTCACGTTTATCTTAAAATAGATCAGCAATGGAGTAACGAATGCTATGAAAATACCTCAGGATATAAAAACTCAACTATTAAGCAGAGGACAAAGATTAGTGGCATCAGCATGCTGAAACTCTGCCTAATGTTCTGGCTGTCAGAAATAAAGCAGGTGGACCAAAAAAAAAAAATCCTTGTGCACAGAACTATTCCCAATCACACACAAAACATATTTTTTATTGTATCAATCATTCCTCTCATGCACTCCCTAAATCAATTTAAAAAAGAGTTTTGTGCCCACAAGCTCCTGGAAGAGACTGAAATGAAGTAAACAAAACGAGATAAATTTCTGAAAATAGATTCAAAGTAGATACTTACTACAAACCTACTATTCACTTTTTCTAGAATCCTTTTTTCATTTAAAGCCATTGATTCTCCTTTCCTCTTCTTTATTCTCTTTTTTTCTAGCTTTTTGCAAGCATACATTTTTCCTGTTGCCCGCACTTGACAGGCACACACCTACAAAAAGAAGGATGGTGTGTAAGAGATACTTGAGACGTTTTAGAATTTTTATTTTAAAGAAGACTGAATTTAATTTTCTTTTCAAACTCGTTCATGCTGTCAGAAAATTATGGTCTGTAAGCATCAATACAGAGCCTTTGCTCATGAAACAACTTTAGAGGTTCACAAAAACTGTAAGAGAAGTAGAAAAAGTGATTATACAGAGGCAAACACATTTCTTTTGGGGTTGAATAGTTTAGTAAAACTGTGGATCCCATGTTAGTGAAACAAGTGACTACAGTAACAGTGCTAAGTGTCCTAGTATGTGTTAAGGACAAATATTCACATCACAATCAAACAGGAGAAACATAATGGTAATTGAGTAGCACGCCTTCTCCTTCCATATAGGGCTCTGGCTAAAATATGTACAGAGGCAGTTCAATAAATTATAAACAGAATTGTTAAAATCTATAGATGTTAAATTAAGTTCATGAATATTCTCCATAATTAGAAAATTGCAACTAAATTCGCATTTCCAAATGAAATTTCTAAATAGAAGCGACTGTTGTCAGTCACTACAAGTTTTCTGCAGCTTTAACATATTAAAACAGTTTGTATTGACAACAGCTTGCCAGGTGATGTGTCAAATATAGATTGATAGAGACAAGAGTTAAACAGACTCTCCTTTTTTTTTTTTGATTCCTTAAGAACTGCATTGCAGAAAGATACTTCTGTACTCACCTCTCCAAATCCACCTTTGCCTAGTACTCGGTAATGCCTAAATGTGTGTTTGGTTACTGGCTGCCTGATTAACAGAAAAAAGCAATTACTGCAACAGGAATTACAAACGTTAGTAATCCCTCCCCACCCCGAGGTCTGTCTTAATTTTCTCCTTTCTTTTCTAATATATTTCTGAGCAAATGTTGCCTTAACCTCATGCAGAAGTACTATAATAAGCTGAATTTCAAATGCAAGGGGTGGTCTGCTGAGAAACGTGGGCTCCCTCATGTGGTCACCAGGCACTGCCAATAGCAGGAAGAAAAGCTGTCAGGTCAGCCCTTTGCTGCCCACAGTTAGAGCCTTACGTGTTCTCAGCACAGGCCATTATCACCTCCTGCTGCCTCCCTTAATTGACTAGCTACATACAGACTGTATTTCAATGGGATCATGCTTACAATGTGGCATTTAAAAGGTAAACCATTTCTGATTTCACTTTGTTTTTTACGAAAGAAAGAGTTGTGCAAGAGCAGTTCAACAGCCAAATTGTTCGGGTATTGACGCAGAGGAGGAGAAACAGATAACTGAAGGCAGTAGAGCTGTTGATCCCTCTATGCTAAAACTCTCCTAAATGTGTCAGAGCAGGGCTATTACAAGGTAGTGGGTTTTCCTGTGTTTGCTTTAAATGAGCACTCACTGCAGCTTTGTTCTCAGGACAACAGTGGAGGTTCATTTAGTAGAAAATTTGAATAACTTCCCTAGTTTTCTTACTGGGTTTTGCAACCAGTTCCGTAAAACGAAGACATGGGATAATTGGAATTTACAATAAAATCAGTGATCAGGCACCTTAATGTTTGAATATGTGATCACAATACCCAGGGGCTGAATTTGAATTAATTTGTAACAATTTCAGCCTTCTGAAAGAGTCTGGACACTCATCTAGTATTGATTTGAAAGTCCAAACGAGATTCTGATACATGTAAGTAAATCTTGCCATCTTGTAATTACTAGATCTGTATCCGTACAACCTTAAAAAACCTAGTAGTTATCCAATTGCCCAGTGGGTTATAATACTAGATTAATCTGTTTATTAACCACTAATTAGAAGTTTGAAACTAAAGGATGATAGTATTCCCAAGAAAGATTGGTATTCCACTGCACACTTGACAGCCAAACATTTCTGAATTTGCATTTACCCAACACCACTTAAAGGCTACAGTTCCACTGGAGTATTAGTTCTCCTGCTGTCCATCAACATCATCCTTTACATCTTGTCTTTAAGATCATAATTTCTTAGGCAGTCTCATTTGGCATTCAGCTCTACAGCATTTCTAGCATAACAATCAAAATTTGCCACAAAGCAAAGCTAAATTATAATGCAAACATTACAAATAAACTTACTTTTCCAGCCATTTCCACTGTAAGAAACGGGAAAAATACACACTCTCCTGGTAAGCTTCAAAAGGTCTTTTGCTTAGGTATTCATGGACAATTCTAGCAGGAAAATAAAATGAAAAATAAAATCCATCTTATTCTGAAAAAGGCTGTTAAAGCAGGAAGTGGTGTCAATCTACAGACATATATTTAAACAGATCGGTGAAGCTGTAGGCAAAAAAAACATCACCAATGTGCTCTACAATGGTTTTAACCTAAATGTCTCACAAAGTGAGTGCCCGCTACAGAAAACTTCCTGTCAAAACACTTCTGAAGGCCAAACTACTGCTACTTATAGGAACTAGACACTTTGACCTCTGCATTTTTGTCTTCAAACTCACTTAAACATCAGCTTTTCAGCAGCTTTTTATGCATGTATGACCCTGCAAATATGACCTCTGAAAGTATCTACAGGGTTTCATGCATTCTTTGGAGACTGGTAAATAAATGTTTTTTCTAGGATTTGAAATTGAAGTACTAAATGCCATATCCAAACCTTGAACACCAAGTACCTTATCATTCCCTTAAAAGAAACACACCGAGATGGAGGTGTGGAGGGAAACAAGTAATTCAAACTGTAGTCAGGTATTTATTGGACAGGAGAAAGGGGACGACCTACATGAGACACTCCATTTGAGACATGTTTTATGAGGTGTTCTCACACAGCCCTTTCAATCTTATAATCTCAGCTTGTTACAAAGCATGCTTATTTCTGTTGCCAGGGAGACGACCCAAGCAGTGACAAAACCTGTAGTCATCCTTCAGACATGATCAAGCATGCCTTGAAGAACCAGAAATATTAGCAGCATAAAGGCTTTAGAAAGACAAGTAACACTCATAAACATGTACCATCCCTCCAAGACAAGCCTCCCCTGCTACTACTGTGTGAAATATCACTTCATGACTGCAGAACAAATCCAAGTTGTATTGTTATGTGTTAACTATCACAAGTGATCCTCTAATCAGCCATCTTAATGGCACAGAAGTGTTGGCCTCAGTTAAACCTGTTTTCAAGAACCTTAAATGTCTGAAGTTGTTCAGAAACCTTTCAAGCTTCATATTTTTCTGAGTACCTTCATAATGGAAGGGAGTCTCTCAAAAAGTAAGAATACAATAAAGAGAAATACCATTTATCTTACAGAATTCTTGGTGTCAGACAACAATGTGATTTTATGCAAAAGCAGCATTAAAGAAAAAGCTTTGCAAAAGTTGAACATCTAAATCACATCTGAAGGAAACCTAGACCTCTAATAAATCTGTTCCAAGTTTCTTACTTTACTCATTTCAGGGACTCAGTACTTCTGGGTATAACAACTTCATATTTCACTTTCCTTAGAAATACACGAATTTCTCTTGTAATTCTCAAACTCAGCACTAGAAATTTTTAACTTACCTAGTACAGTCCATGAAAAGATCCTTAGAAGGGTTCTTTTCCAGTCTTGCTTTACATTCATTTACTGTTTCCTGAGGTATTTCTGGCAAGTGTGCTGCAGACTTAACATAATAAAAAAGAAAAGAAAGCAACAACAAAAACATGTAAATCAATAGAAAAACTAAAAGTTTTGTATTCAAAGATAAATTAAAATTTTTAATACAGTTAAAGGAAAGGAACAGTTTGACTAAAGAGAAAATCAAGAAAGTCGCTATTTAAGCAAAATTTTTATTTATTTCCTGTTACAGAACAATGCATTGAAAGTTATTTCAGTTATTTACTATTTCAGTATCTGGGGGAATAAACTTGGCAATAAGTCAAATTTCTTTTTCTTTCCATAAGTCTACCACCAAAAAAGCAAGTCATCTCTTTGGCTTGGTAGGATGGAAAGAAGGAGAAAGAAACACAAACACAGGCTGGGAAAGTATTTCAAACCAGATCAAAGAAATCTGGGTTTTTTTGAAAAATGTACATGAATTATGGCAGTCCCAAAGAAATTCTTAAAAAGATGTGCAAATTTAGATTCTATCTGCTTTTAAGGCATCTTCAAGGCCTTTTGTATAAGATGACCAAAGCAAGAGAACCAGAAGAAGCATCTATTCATAAAAACCAAACATCTAATTATATACCCACAGAAAAGCTTCCACTGGATACCAAAAAAAAGATGCTTGATAAATGCAAAAAAATCAGCTATTAATGATTGCCATGGAAAAGTGAAAGTAACAGAATGCTTCAGAAGAAAACAGTATTTCACTCTGTGAAAACCTGCAGCAATTCTGAAAATTTACAGCAAACTAACCAAGGCCACAAGTCTAAAAGACTTCAGACTACAATACCCTGAGTTAATTTGTTTTTAAGTTTTCTGTAGGTGTTAAATGGAGAATAAATTGTAATTGTAGTAGTTATAAAAGTTATAAAAGCAGAGATCAGTCAAGGTTTCTGGTCAAGTTGATTGAGCAGAATTTTAGAAGGCAGCACACCTCTCAGAAAGACAAAAATGGGATCAATGAAGTTTGAATAAAAACAATGCAACCACTCAGATCTCTCTTATTTATCTGGCACTTACAAAGGACTTGAGGAAATCTTTTGCAATATATTTACCCCATTAGTGAAGTAAGTCTCTAAAACTTTGAGGCCACAGTCTATGCGCTTTTCATCTGAAGATACCTCATATTCTGCCTAGGGGAATGGAATTGAAAATTTTATTATGTTCAGAGTCACTTGGCATCTTTTACATGATGATAGGTAAATTTTATCATTTATCATTCAATACTCTTTATATAAAAGGAACAGAAGGCTATATAGTAAAACAGTCCTAAGGAAAAAAAACAAAGCAAATGAAATTTTATCTTTGGAAAACATACAAAAGTTAACAATTAGTCTAAATGCAATTATAGAAACTGCATCCTAGAGGTTAAAGTAGATCAATTACAATGAAATAGTATTTATGTAGTATTGTAGGACAGAATGACCCAGATGGAAAATAATCAGGAGTACAATAATCAGCTTTTTCTTCACTGTACTTTTTCCCCTTCATGTGTTATTCTTTGCTTCAGTTTTGGGTAAAACCAGGTTAAAACTACTTTCTACAAGCTTATAAATGAGATCTAAACCAAACCCTACATCATTCTTTGAAAAAATAAAATTGACTAGATACAAATTTTGAAAGTTTTTGACTTAGTAACATCTAGTACTGAGATGAAGATGAAGAAAAAGAGAATCATGTAACAAAGTGCATTTTGCAGATAAACAACTGGCAGCTGAACAGAGCTCCAGAAGTAGCTACTTATGGAAAAAATCCACAACCAGCAAATCACCACACAGATACTACTACTGAAAAACTCCAAGAACTACTTACTATTAATAATTTTATGGAATAATCTAGAAGCAGACATCAGAAGTTACAAGATTTAAAGACAACCCAAAATCTGGGAAAAGATGAATTAGAAAAGAGCAATCTCAAACAGCAACGGGTATTAGGTTTGTTAGCTGGGCCACCTCAAAGCTTATTTCATATTTCAAGATGTAAATGCATGCACCTAGGAACAAAGAATACATGGCAGACTTCCAGGATGGAGGACTGTATCAAACAAAACAACAGTTGGGCATATTGGGATGACAATCATTAGAAACCTCATTGGAAATTACAAGCAATTCATCTAATCAGAAGTTATTTACCTTTATAAAGAAAACTAGAACACTAAAAAATGACAGTCCAAGAATCAAACACACACACAATACTGGAAATAACGGAATTCCTGATTTCCAGTTCTGCCATTAATGACAACTAATCAACACTGACTCAAGTCATCAGTACTAAGTCATCAACATCTTTTTCTACTGAGACATTATGGTGTCACCCACTTCAGCACACTACTCAAATCCATCAGTCCAAATGCAAGCCTTAATTTCTGCTGTTCAATTCCACAACAAGAAGTCCAATGGTAAGAAATTCTTCTGCAACTGCTAATCAACGTGAGGGAGTCAGAAAAGTTTATCAACCTAAAGTTCAGTAGTGTGCTTAGCACCTTTAACACTAATTTAATACAAATTAGTTAGGCATACTGTTTTAAGTGGATAGTGTAATTTAAAAGGAAGTTTGAAAAGTGGCCTTTCCAAATAATTCTGTTACTTACAAGGAAGTTTGAACTGCCACTGATTCCTTTTCATATGTGAGTAACCCTGTCCCTAGCTAGTGAAATGAGTCACTAAATTGGATAACTAATTCCTCACTTCAACTTCTGTCACTTACATTCAATTATTTCACAACTCTTCTTTCTGTACAGCCAAGCTGACTCCAGATTTTTAGATCACGCCTTCCCAAGAATTGGACCTCACCAGACTCAGTATTCAGTACTGAATACTGAATAGACAACATAGTATTGGTACTGCCTTGATTTTGGATTCCTGAAATAATCACACTGTTGAAATCACATTGCTTCATGTAAAAGAGTCAGAAAACTCTATTAACTAAGATGCAAGGTTTTTAAGGCTATGACATTTCATTTTGGGAATTTTTTTTCCAGAAGAGTAAGTCTAAAATTTCTTTAACATTTTAAAAAGCTAAACTTGGCAAAAGCCAAGGTAAAAAGCGCACAGCCTCAGCTTTTGCTTCCTGTATTGCCTTACAAAGAATACCAACCAAAAAAACCCCTCAACCCCTAAAAGAACAAGCTTGCTGAAATCTGGTGCCAAAGTCCACAAAAGGGAATCAGCCTAACTCAGGAACCATCTATAAGAGATAGTAGGTATTTTATTTCACATCCTTGATCAAGACAGGATGTTAGTTTCAGATCATGAGAGTCACCAGAGGTTATCTTGTTTCAATGATTCTCAAGAATAATTCTTCATCCTGATTTTTCAAATGGAAGTTAAACAACAAATACAAAAAAGTAAATTGTGAAACTATCCCTTACATCCGATTATCTCAGCTATGCCAGTCTTTGTTCATTCACAGAAGTGTTGCAATCCACACAACATTATAGGTTGCATATTTCAAAACAATTCAAATTTTTCAGTTAGTGAAAAACAGTTACTTCTTAGAGACAGCTTTACCTGAAAATGACATCTGTAGAGCAAGGACACGCCTGCCTTAAAGTCATGCCTAAGATTCATTCTCCTTTGTGCTGCTAAAGATTCTGCTACTCCTTATCTAAGATATAAAGATT
This sequence comes from Ploceus nigricollis, assembly GCA_013399945.1. Taxonomy (NCBI): domain Eukaryota; kingdom Metazoa; phylum Chordata; class Aves; order Passeriformes; family Ploceidae; genus Ploceus; species Ploceus nigricollis. Next base: position 223,209 of record VXBC01010265.1, on the reverse strand, counting down.
AAAATGTGTGCAGAAGTTTTAACCATTAAGGGTAAATCCACAGTTGTCAGTGCATGGCACTCATTAAGGGCTCTGGTTTATATTCACTTCAGGAATGAAAGCTCCACTGTTCTGGATTTCCATTCAATCCATTCAGTCTCCAACTGTCAATCTAGTCTCTGGAATTTGGACCTCAAACAGCTCCTGGGAGTCACAAAAGTGAAACACACCTGGGGAGTAAGCCGAATTGCACACAGATTCATTGACAAATATAAACAATTCCACCTGTTTGACACTCAAATTCCTTTTTAGCTGATCTAGTGCCTCAGTTTTTACTACCAAAGGGGAAGGAAGATACCATGAAATAGGAGGCACAGCACTAATCCCTGTACATTCCTTACACTCTGCCTCTTCCAGAGCCATCTTGCACTCCAATATTGTAGTTTGGGATAGATGCAAGCAGCAGCACTACCCTACTTCTGTCTTCTTTGGTCATTTGTTCTTTGTATGTAAGAACAAAAATGGCTGGAATGAGAAAACCTGTTCTTTTGTCAGCAATCTCAGTTTGAGACTGTATCTTATTGCTCTTGGATTAACTGTGAGGGACAAAGAATCAAAAGCTCTGAGCTGTTCTTCTCTCCTCTTAAGGGCTGTTTTCTGCCTGCCTAATCTCCTCATTACTTTCCCCCTCCCCAAGAGGGTTTTGGGCTGAGGATTTTTTGCAAAATATAGCTGTGGGCACACTTCCTTCCTCCCTTGTTCTTCAGCATTAGATATCAAGATGTAAATATATCAAGACCTTTTCCCTTAGTCTCAAAAAATTTGTTTTTTCTCCTTCCATAGATGGTTCTCTAAATTTCCATCTCCATTATATAGTTTTTAATTAGCACATGCTGTGTAGCCTAGGGCTTTCATGCAAGTTGCAACATTTTAAAGTCTATGTTTATAACATTTTGAAGCCTGAGAATAGCAAGTAATATTCATAATACAGACATCCTGTCAGGCTCTAGAAGCCAAGCAGCATGTCTTCCTAAAATTGCTTCTCTCTTTCTCATCAAGCCCATTTCTGTAGCTCTGACCATACCAAGATAGCAAAGACTTCATAATAAACACTAAACATTTTCAAAGCTTTAAGTAACAGAGATGTTTTTTTGACATCCATCAGAAGATGCAGCTTTACAGTCAGCAAAGACTATGTTTTCACACTCTGTTTTCAAGTACACAGCATTAGGAAACAGAGGTGTATAGAGAAAATCAATAAAATGGTTGTGTCTTAAACAAGCAGGCAGCTAAACCCCACACAGGCACTCACTCACTTCCCCCGACTAATAACCAGAAGGTCCGAGGTGAGAAATCTTGCAGCTTGAAAGGAAGGCAGTTTGACAAAGCAAAGCTGCAGGTACAAGCAAAGCAAAGTAAGAAATTAATTCATTTCTTCCCATCGGTAGGGAGATATTTGGCCATTCCCAGGAAAGCAGGGCTTTATTCTCATGTATAACAGCCAGCTGGCAAATTGTAATTTTCCCCCTTCCTCTTTCTTTCCCCCAGCTTTTATTGCTGAGCACAGCACCATATGGTATGGGATATCCCTGGGGCTCAGCTGTCCTGGCAGTGTCCACTCTCAACTTCTTGCACCATCAGCCTCCTCACTTTTAGGGTAGCATGAGGAACATAAAGGCTTTGACACTGTGTAATCACTGTTCAGCAAGAACTAAAACATCCTTGTTACCAACATTATCTTGTTCTAAAATCCAAAATATAGCACTAAATGAGCTACAATGAAGAAAATCAACTCTATCTCAGCAAAACCAGCACAAAAATCCAATATTTACATACAAGAATATATAAGACACTGCCTACTAATAGCCATCATCCATTTCTCACTACTTACCACTGCATCCAGAAATTCAATGCATCTTTTCAAATCTGGTCTAGAATCACAGAACTGTCTGAAGAGAAGTCTTCCTATTGGCTGTTTGTCACAAAGCTGGTTATAGTCTCTTTCTGGGGAAAAAAATAACATATAAATATCTTTATTTATTTTTATTTTTGTAGTAGCATGGTCATTACTCCCATTTGAGGTCAGAAAAATATCACTCAAACATGAAGATTTTACATATTACATTAATTAACATATTTATCAAAGACACCATAAATATGCAATTATTCCAAAGAATAGTGAAACACCCTTCAGTCACATGTTCTACTGACTATACCATTTACTAAAAACACACTGAATTATATGCTTGAGGTTAATTTAGGTTAGGGTGCAAAAAGCAACCATACTGTGAAACAGCAATACCAAAGCAAACAAGATAATAACAGAAAAGGTTAAAAAAAACTATTACATGGCATTAAGGAAAAGGGTAAAATATATTATCATCAATTTATAATGTGATTCCTTTTTCTAATTCAAGGTTTTATAAATCTATTCTTTAGGAACAGTTTCCTTTAATAAACAAGGAGCTGTGAAACACTTTTTATCTTCTCATAAATTTTATTTTCTCGTAAGTTCTCCATCATATTACAAGTTTAATAGCTTTTATTTTCCTATTTAGCATTTAGAAGCAAGACAGAATCCTTTCCATTAACAGCACCAAACTCTTATCCTTCTCTCTCAAAGGAGAGGTTTTATTCTACGGGACACTCACCGATGGAGCACCGAATACCCTCACAGTGACTGACAGGGGGCAACTTCAGCATCTCTTTCCATTTTTTACTACGCCCACTCCGTTTGCCTAGAAGAAAATATGAGTAACATAAAACACAATACTGTGTCAGAGTAAAATTGAACATAACATTAACAGCATAAAATTAGGTCAGTTCTACACAGATGTGTCAGACTACTTCTCATGCCTAGAAAGAAATCCATCTAGAAGGACATCCAAACCAGAAACAAATGCGATACAGAAGAAATTTAACGCATTTTTTTCATGTTTCATGTAAAGTCTTTTCCAAGACAAATATTTCACATTCTGACTGTGTATGTAGAATATCTCTGCAGAGAAAAGACAAATAGCTAGGTATTTTGAAAATCACAAACAAAACTGGAACATTGAAGATAGAACAAAAAAAAACTTTTGAGAATTATCTCTCAACCATGGTAAAGAACGGAAGAAAATAAAGTTGAGTAACAAAATACCAAGAAGAAAGTTCTTAAACACATTTTTCAATAATAAAGTTGTACATAAATATTCTCTCTTTAAGGGCAGTAATAGTAGTAAGAGTAGATCCCACTAATAAATATGAGGGCATAGCTCAAATACACACTATTTACTCTAGACCATACAAGGATACCAGGAAGAATTTAGCTGTTGTAAAATATAGATATTTTCAATGCTTCAGATTTCACAGCACTGGTGTTGAATTAGTTTTGATTTCTAAAAACTACCACAATGTTTTTCTCAGTTTCTAAAAAAATATATCTGTGCTACATTTTCTGTGTTACATTGGTCTTCCAGCACATTACCTTGGCCAATTTCATTTACAGAAGATATGCATGCTTATCAAAAAATCAGAGATAGACAGAACATATACGCACTTTCAGATCCAAAACATTTCTGTGTTTGAAGAGTAATTTAGTGCTGCAAAAGACTTTAAAAGATTTTACTAAGCTATATGATCAGATGCATTTCCACATGACAGAGCAGCAGCAAATCTGCACAGAAGCTTTCTCACCATACCAAAGCTGTACGTACTGCTAACCACAATGGGAGAAAAAGGAAGGGAGTTACCCAATGTAACCTGAATAGAAACTAAGCAGCAAAGGGTACCAAACTCTTTCAGAACTAAATTGTTAGGGTGAAAGGAACTAACATCTTCAGAATAACAAAACATGTATTTTTTAAAGCCCCTCTTTACTCAAACACACAGCTTCTTGAACCATTCCACCAATGCAGTTACTACCAGTCCCAGCTTAGTGTGCCTTGGTTCATACCAAATTTACACAATCCTTGCTAACAGGAATATTGACATCTTACTGAACTGCTGCAACAAAACATTCTCAACTCTAGTATCCCTAGAAAGGTAAAAAAATAAGGAATAAAACACCTATAAACGTTGGCTTGTGGACATTCTTTGAACTGACACCTACTCTCTAAAAAAACACAAACTTCTTCTGCACTTCATTTTCTAATAATCACTTTGCAGGTCATTTGCCTTCCATTAAGTTTTAGAACACAAAATATGGAATCTACTTCTCATCCCATATTTCAGCAGTACCAGAGCTAATAATGAGGCTGTAATTACCAGCATCATTAAAACAAACTGTGACTATTTTAACAAAATATTTTTGATCTTAAAAAGAACTTGAATATATGCTTGAAGAAAATCAAATCACACAGAACATAAAGCCCTTCTAACAGAACTGAATATAAAGAAAATCAAGGAATGTTAACATAGATAGCCTATACACACATACATTGAATAACAAGTCCTGGGTATAGATTATGTGATCATGAAAAACAATGGATAGAAGTATCAGGTTTAGCCATGTAATACTGAGCTGCAAGGTCCACAGAAGTTAAACTTCTTCTGTTAGAAACTGCCCAGAAAGACTCAATTGTGCATGACACCATACAATCAGTACTGATCAAGAATGATAAACCGAACCCAAATTCACGTCACAATGCTGTATGGAAAATGTACAATGAACTGTGATATATATCAAGAATACCATGTTCTGAAGCACTGTCAAAGAAAAAAACCCAACCCATCCCAATCCCAAAAATAGGAGAGGATGGTAGTGCATTTTACTTCAAGTCCAACACAAAAAGGGCTGCATTTTGCCCAAATATTTGGCCAGTTACTTATGACGTGACCATTATGAACTTCATTTTGCAAAAAGAGAACACATGCTAGAATGCAACTGAATTCACCATCCTACAGAAGTCAATAAAGGCTACATATAATTTATTAATGATACACAAGAATCAAGTGCTTAGCAGTATCAACTAAATCAATGTGCTCTCTTTTCTCTGAACTGAATGTTCTTGTATTTACAGCAAATGCAACTGTAAAAGTCTGTAGGTCCCAGTAACGTAAAGAGCCATTTCTGGTAAAAGTTATGGCAGGAGGCCAATTTGTTTGTCACATTATTCCCTAATTGCAAAATCCTTTTCCCATTTCTGAGGCAGTTTAAAAGAAGTATCAAATCAAATTAAAACACTTGTGGTTTGAAAGTGTCTTAATATTGATTTCAGAGCTTCTATTCTGAATCTCATTCTAAAACACTTCAGATAAAATTCTTCCAGAAAGACCAAGAGCTCACTTTCCAGCAGAAGAGCCAGAAAGCCATTAGGTTAAGGTGCTTTCTGGTTGACCTCTGTGGCTCAGATGAATTACTGATTTTTGCCTTTTTCAGAAGGAGTCATGGCTAAGAGCAATGTCCAGATTGAAGCAAGCTCATCTTGTACAAAGAGAAGGGTGGATGCAGCAATACACCATTACAGTGAAGAGAAACTTCAGTTATATTTTCAGGTACACAAGAACCTTACCTTTTCCTTCTCTCCAAATTACTTCTTGGAGTTACAATTTCAACATTTAACTCTTTCCCCATTTTTGCTTCCTAAAAAGATACATACTAAATTCAATTAGATCACTGCACTAGAATATGGTATGGGCAAAATGTTTAGATGCTTTATTTCAACTTTTTTTTTTTAACCTTCAGTGAAATATTTGAAAAATGTATGTAAGGCAATGCAGTTGGCTTATTCATCAGTAAAACCACAAAAAATGAAACTGCTGTGGCCACAACCTATGTCAAGAAATAAGAATATGCTTTAAGTGCTCAGATGCACAGATGCACTTCTCACAGCCACAGAGATCTTCCTTGCAGACCTGATCTGCAGAGTGACTCTCATTTCAGTGAGCACAATGTCCACCGAACATCATTAAATCAGTTTTCCTTGAGACAACGAATTTGGATTCTGTCATGCAGAATCCTTCTTTACTGACACTGAGATTCTGGCATGGAGTTTTTTGTACCCCAGCTCTCCTGCCTGTGCAGGGCAAGCACCATGTATCTGAGGCTGAGAAGCACTGGGAGGCTGAGCAGCAGCACACACCTCTGTAGCACTGGGGTGCACGATTGCTACAACTTCATTCTTGCAAAACTGATTCCACAAACCAGATTGTCAGATACCAGCTGAGAAATTCATACTAGACCACACCCAGACAAGCTCTGAAAGCCTAAGACTGCAACAAGATGACAACCTACAGCACGCCTTTAGTGTATAAATCAAATCAATTGGTTCAAGGAAAAATGCAAAACAATTAATGCAGGAGCTCTACATCATCTACACTGAGACATATGAAAATAAGCTTGGTACATACACTGCCTTAAAATATGTCTTTCCCACAGCAAAGGCAGTTGCAGGCAGGTTTCCTAATAGATTTAAAACTCACATGAATTCAAATCTTCTAGTTCCAGACACATTTTTCTTCAAACCACTCACAATAAGGATTAAAAACTTTCACTAAAAAAAAAAAAAATCAAAACATTCCTGTTTAACTATGACCTTATGCTATACAGGCATTTATAAACACTGCCCACTGAGTAACAAATTTTGCTTTTATGTCCTTATTGGGCAAGATCCACCTTCAAGACACAAAACAGTGTGGAATTAATACTTCAGCTCCTCAGATCAGACCATAACACTGGAATAGCACCAAGTTCAAACTAGAACACAAGCTCACACATACCATCACTTGAGGAAGGCTGTCATATTTCCAGTTCTAGAGACAGCTCATAAGGTACTGCTGTGGGGTTTCACAACAACTTTCTTCATTCTGCAGGTCAGATGTACTTTTTGACAAAATACAACTTGTATCAAGTTGTACTTTGACAAAATACAAGCTTGTATCAACTCAAGCCTGACCACAGCGTAACAACTACATTAAACAGAGTGGCAATGCTTTTCTATGGCAAAAGGGTTTTTTTAATTGGGTTTTTTTTGGTTGTTGTTTTTGTTTCCCCCCTCCCAGACATATGATAATACAATCTGGCTGGTTCTCAGTAAACTTATGAGAACCACCTGGCTGAAAATTCAGGTTTTGACAAAAGGTTAGCACCTAACTCACCAGCATTACAAAGGCCAAGGTACTTCTGAATGCAAACAGAAGCAAAAATGCAAGTAGTACAATAAATAAACAAAAGATATCTATAGATTACAAATCATTACAGCATTTAAAAGATAATAGTCCTCACATTCCTGGATTCAAGTACATGGAGTCGGACTCCAGCAAGGTAATACTCTAGTGCTCTTGCTCATCTGACTGTCAAGGCAGTAACACAGCAGGCAGTTAAAAGCCCAGCTCTCCCCGTGAACATTTGTGCCGTTTGTTTACGTGCACAATCATTTATTGTTCCCACAGCTAACACCACTCGAACAACTGGTTCTTCACACGGGCTCTCTATCCAGCTCCAGCGATCATGTGCACACGTAGGAATGCCAGAGCACACCCTCTGCGCAGCCTCTGCGCTTCACCAATGAGGTGTGCAATGGAAAGCTTGTATCAACTCAAGTAAATGTAACTGATGTTAACATTTATTACTCTGTTCTCGCAGTCACTGTAACATCTCTGTATACATTTCGAGACGCCTATAACCAGCTAATAAACAGGGTTTACAAGGGGAAAAAAACACCCAGAATACTGCAATTTTACAGTCAACAAACAAGGAATTTTTTAGCATGATAGTTCACTAAGAGTGCAACAGATATTACAGAAATAAAATTCCTTTAAGCTGATTGTGAAACCTCTATTGTAATTGCCACATTTGAAATAAGCAAAGCAGCAGCGTGTATCAATTACTAGACCTATAGGGTTGTGTTTATTTAGTAAATGTAATTATTTAAGATTCCGACTTGTCCACATGCATTCTCCTTACGGTTCATTAAATAAAGGATGAAAAGGCAGGCATTGTGCATAATTCTGTACAAACACAGGAAGACATGTTTCCTGCCACAATGAGTTTACAGCAATTTAAAGCACAATGCAATAAGAGTGCAATAGAACATAGGAGGCAAACGAGGGAAGAACTGACAACAATTGAAAGCAACTACAAAAACTCTCAGCACTCTCATGTTAAAATTTGTATTTGCTGCTGGTGGACTTTCTGGGTATGAGTGTGCCTTGCTTTCCCACTTGTCCTATCCCTGAAATAATTAAAGAATTTAGTTCAGTTCAATAGCCAAACTGATCTGAGCAATCTCCATAGAATTATCTTCCTAGCTACAAACACACACAAAGTAGGATACCTTCCTTGTATCATCAACACTATACTGAAGTATTACCTTATACTGCAAGCAAAAGTAGGATTTATTTGCTTCCAGAATTATTTCAATTGCTTTCAAGCCCAGACAGATAAAACTCACTATTTGAGTGGACTGTTTACTTTCTGTGAAGAATACATCATTAAGATAATTATTCGGAAACAAGCATCTTACAGGATTCACTTAAGCCAAACTGTGATCACATTCTGCTACTGAAAGGTTCCTTCCTTCTAAATCCATCCTTGGACTGCACCTAGCAATTATCAAATCTGCAGGAGCTTACTGATTCATCTGAAAACCAATTTTGGGATGAAAACCCCAAACCCAAAACACCCAGCAACATAAGGAAAAAACCACCTCAAAAACCCACATACCCTAGATTGGTTCATGGATCCAGCTGGAAACTACTTCTCCCATTCTGCAAACACAGGCTAGAACCACACAACCAAGAGCTGGGGGGGAAATTTATTTGAGGCATGACCTTAATTTAGCCAAAATCAATTATAATATCAGAGGATATTCTATGCCTAACAATAGACCCAATTCTCATTCCCAAACTGCTCCTGCCATAGCAATATAAATGAATTTTAAAGTGGATGCAAATGGACCAGGTATGTTTAAAAAGTACTCTTGGCATAGATCCTCACCTGGAGTAAATTGCCACTGACTTCAAAGGAACAATGCATCTACCCTTTGGGTGTATTTTTTTGAGACTATTACTTTAGGCAATGAAAAAAGACTCCTAAGAAGTTTAAAACATACAGAGATTAATTTCTTTCCTTCCCAACATCACAGACTATGTGTGGGATGCTGAAATGAATTTGGGGCTTACATATACTCAAAGGATTTACTGAGAGTGACTGAAATAAAAACAGAAGACATAAATATAAAGAGAAAAGTGAACATAAAATAAAAATTGGGGGTGGAACTCCTGTTTTTCAGAATAACCTTGTTTATATTTATTATTTCTCTCCATTTATGGGACAAATTCTTCAATGTCCTTCAAGTGAAACTAACTTCAAATATTTTTCTGCTGGGAAAAAAATGAATGTGTTAATTTCTCTGTTCCTGTACACAACTAGAAAACATATTGTTGTATACTACTCTTTCACACAAATCTGAGTAAGGAGAACATGGACTACCTGGTGTGAAAGCTTGCAATCTCAGTCCATACATCACTATCACTTAACACTTACGTGGTTTTTTACCTCAGTTCCTGCACTTCAGCAGTCATAAGATCAACTTTGAATTTGCTTCATAATCTCTTGTTTTTCTACTGAGTCACCTGTGCTTGTTCCACCATTGGGTTCACCTTAAGAGGAAGTTTTCCCCTTTTTCTTTCCCACATACAGGTTTCTCTCAAAAAGTAAGGTATCACAAGAGGAAACAGCAGGATTGACACAGAGGGCCACTTAACCCTCAGGCAACTCCCCAGGCAACTGGGCCATGGAATCCCAAAACACCTTCACTACAGTTTTTGTCTGAAGGCAAATCCCTCCATGGACAGGCCAGCTTTTGGCACAAGCAGGTCAACTGAAAAACTGGACAAGGAAAGAAAAACTCCCAGTACAGCTCCTAAATCTTTCATCCATGGAGTACCAAAGGGTACTTTGTGCCATCATAACATCTTCTAGTTGTAGGTACATTCAAGAATCACATATTATGTTATCACTAACACCCACATGTGCAAAAAACTGGCATTTGATTATTTACCAAGTGGCTTTAAAAGAGGATAAGGAATCCTGATGGCTTCCCTTCTTATCATAAAGAAATGTTGCAGTTGCTACAGAGACATTACAAGTCTTCAATGAAAAGAGATAGGCTTCTATTAAAATGGTGTTTTATTAAAAGCTATGAACATCCTCTTAGAGACAAAATTTAAAGTTTTGAGGCTGGGGGGAAGCTGGGGTTTCGCATGACCTGAAAGATGGAATTAGTAAACTCCTATAAACAGAGGTTATCCTCAGGCAAATTGAATTAGAAGATTCACGCCTCTAATGAAATAAGCCAACAGTAAGACTGAGTGAGCAGGGAGATAGTCTAGAAACAGAAAGCAATAGCACTTCATTTTTTATTGTATAGGAGAAGAAAGTAACAAGAAGAGATTCATTTTATCTGAGTTTCTTGCTCTCTAATGACATAGATCAAATTTACTTTCTATGTATCAAATCAGATTTAAATGGTAGACATGAACCTTGCTGTTCGAGGTGTGCTGATTCTGCACACCTATAAATGTAAAACCCACATGATATTCACATCCTATCAACATTCACATCCAGAAGTATTAGAGTACCTAAAATTAGAGGAAAATCATGTGTACCAATCTGGTTTATGTGCTCAGGTAAGATTTGGTGTTATTTATTGGGAATTTCTAAATTCCCATTAGGCACCTGTCATACTCCTTCACCAGAAGTGGACAGGTACACATCTTTTATTGTTTCTATATTTACAAAATGAAAATTACATCTCTCTGGGGTTAAAAGACTTTGTAAGATGTATTCAAGGGTACAACCTTCTACTACTCTCATCTTCATCAGAAAAGAGTCTCAGGTTAGACTGACCCATGCCATAATTAAGCTCACTGATTTCTTCTGACATGCACCACAAACAAAGAATAAGAGCACAGTAATTTACATGTTATTTTATTTGCTTGTACAACTGATATGTTTATCCAGGTGAACATCTTCTCTAACCTACACTGAGGAGGATTACTGACATGGCTAAAGCTTATACATGAAAATAAATGAAGCTGCTATTGTACATTAGCTTTTGATTTTACTTTCTTCCACAAGAAATAATTCTGCACTTTTCCATGCTATCCCCCCTCTCCATAGAGTGTGATAATAGAAATGTGGGAAGGAAAGTAATTTGAAAGTCTGTTCTTCTGTCCGAGTTGCGAGGCCCTTTTAGCAAAGAATATATCAAAACATCTATCTCACACACTAACTTCACAAACCCCATTGCCTTGCAGTCTATCAGGCACAAGAACAGAGCTGGGACAGGCATTTTTATGGAATAGTCTTGACAGATGGAGTAAACCAGACATTCCCAGACCAGCCAGAGCACGCAACAGACAGAAAATACTTTCATTTCAAGGAGGGTTTTGAAAGATGTGACATAAAAAGTACCCCATGTACAGGGATTGAGATCTGAAAAGGTAAAAGACCTTCGGCCTATTGATCAATGGAGTTTTAGAGTTTCAAAGCCAGAATTCATATTTTTTTGTGCATGCTTACACAACAGAGCCCAGGCCAATTGAAGGTACAAAGAGAGTAACAGATTATTACTATTACTTTTTTAAGTTTCACATCAGGTAGAACTGATCTTCACATCAGCTTCTCTCAGACTTTCATTTAGTTCATTAAAATATCTTGTTTGGTCAGTTCTACCACTATAATTTATTTTAAACATAGTGAAACCTTAACTAAAGAGGCAGCCTGACATTAAGCATCCACTTAAAAGCCTCTGCAGATTACCACTCCGCTCTTTGTGGTGAGGGTTTGGGCACAGTAAAGTTTTGAGCCAGATTCCACTTTCCCTTCATTTCTCAGATCACTTCAATGCAAATTCCAAATTCAGGCAGCACCACCACAGACATGTTACCGTCAGTGAAACCAGCCAAAACATGTCCTCTAGTTTGAGGTGGTCTCTTCAGCTAAGGTTGGAAAATGGCCCAAAATTGTGATCACTGCTCTGTTTTTTAAACCCCACTTCAAAGTCAAAAAGCTGATTTTCCTCTCTTGCTGCTTAAGGCAAATTTAACTGGATACACATATGGCGTAAGTGCCAAACCCATTTAGAGTTGGAGGAACTTGCAAAACATACAGAGGCAGATTCTGCTGCTCTTACTCACTTTAAACAGCTCCAGCTTAACTAATGGGACTTCTCAACACAATTAAGACAAGCAGGATCCAATCCAAAAAGAATATGCACATTTCAAAGTTGAAAAATATACTCTGCACAAAGTACACTGGTAATCCAGGGAGACATTCAAGTGGCCATTTAATGGACAGTTACATACACGAAAAAGCAGTAGGAGAATCTTAGTTCAGGATGTTTTTTAAACAGCAACCACGTGCTATACTAAAACTAATTATCTACCCAAAACGTTTGTTAGCTGGGGGGAGGAATCTTCAGCTCAAGGTGTTCTGGGGAGTCAAACTGTAAGTGTTAATTTAGTGGAAAATAGCACACTTTTGTATTAGGATAATACAAAATATTCGACTGCAAAGTACAGGTCACATTCAACAGCTACGTTTTTCACAGGCAGGAATTTCAGCAAGATGGAGTGCAAGGTTTTTCCAGACAAGATTTATGTCACTTTATCGTTTATATCCATATGCATTTATATTTATAAACAAACTGAGAACTTACAGATTAACGACCTTTCTAAAACATCCGGTAAAACACTATTAGAATCAAATGGGAAGGAGGAAGGGGTGTTTTTTCAGAAGCAAAGCCACAAGCCGGTAACTCCAAACAGATCCCGCGGGAGGAGCAGGGCAGGTGCCTCAGGNACTCCCGCTTCTCCTCCTTCTTCGCCTCGCCCCGCGGCTCTCACCCTCCCGGGCTTTCAGCAGCACCGTGTTGGCCACGATGTTCTCGATTTCCATGGTCGGGGGCTCCTTCCCCTCAGGGCAGCCGGAGCGGGGGCCGCCCCTACAGCCTCCTTCGCCCCCTCCTCCAGCCCCGCCACCGCCGCGGCGCCAAGCCTCGGCTCATCCGGCCCCAGAGGACCTCAGCACTGCGCTCGCCTCTTCCCCATCACCCGCTGCTCGCCCCGGCACCGCGCTCCCCCTCCCCGAGGGCGGAGACGGAGAGCAGGCAGCGCCCTCCCGCCCCGGCCATGGCTCCTCCGCCCGCCTCAGGCAGCACCGCCCCTGCGCTGCCCGCCCCCTCACAGTTACCGGGACTGCAAGTCCCAGCAGGCAGAGCGCGGTGTGTGCTAGGGACACGCGCGCGCGATATCTCGTGGGCCTGCTGGGATATGTAGTACGTCAGACCATCCCCCGGCCTCGTCCCAAAGCGGGCGTGGAGCAGAGCGGTAAATATCGCGGTACTAGGGCAAGGCTCTCGCGAGAGGTGGCAAGCTGCCGGTGCGCATGTGGTAGTGCTGGGTACGGCGGGGTGAGGGGCGCGTTGGGGCCGCTCTGCTCTCTCCTCTCTCTTCTCCCTTTTCTCCTGCGCTCTCTCCTCCGCTCCACGCCCCTCCGGCAGAGGGCAGGGGTCAGGCCAAGGGGGAATTCGGGGGGTTTTGCGCCCCCTCGGCGCCATTTTAGTCGCCCCAGTCTTGGCTCCGCACACTGAGGGCCGAGCCGCTGCCTCCCCACCGCGTCCCCACGGGCAGCCGGAGCAGAGATGGGGAAGGCGGCGAAGCGGAAGAAAAAGGTGTCAGTGCCCTCCACAGCAAAGGGCCCCGTGAAGTCGGCGATGGCCGTGGTCAAGAGCAACCCCTTTGAGGTGAAAGTCAACAGGCAGAAGTTTGACATTCTGGGGAGGAAGACCAAAAATGATGTGGGGCTGCCGGGTGTCTCACGGTCCAAGGCCATCAAGAAGGTAAGAGGACATCCAAAGCAGGGAGGAAGAATGGTATCTGCTGATGTGGGGAGATGATAAGGCTGGAGCCCTCTGAGGTGAAATAAGCGACCATCTCTGTTGTGCACAGGAGGAGTGACCGCTCACCTCTGGGTGCTCGGGGGGTGATGCAGAGCTCGGGGAGTGGCTCCGGCCAGTGCAACCCATAGGGTTCAGTAGTACAGCTCTTCCTCATTGCTTGGTGGGAATGGTTCTCTTCTCAAGGTACCCAGGTCCAGAATACAATGGCACGTGTTGTAGGCGAGTAAGTACTGGACCAGAGTCAGTGTTCATTACGTTGGTCGGTTCTGGTCATCACAGGATGTTAAGCTTCTTGATAATGTTGTAACGTTGGTATAATAGTGAAAGATGGAAAGGGCCCTAAGGTCGGGATACAGTAAGAAGTGTGTAGCTACATAGAAGGTACTGTTGATCTGGAAAACAAATGCAGGTGATTTTTTGTGCACAGGCTGAATAGTCGTGTTGTAGAAGTATGTTGGGATGTAATGATCTGTTCCCTGCTGTGGTAAGAATGACCATACAACTTAAGAAGAGTAAATTTTTTACCTTCAACCCTTGTACCATTTTCAGAATGCCTCTTTTTCTTTCTCTATTGCTGTCAGTAGCTACCTGACCAAAATCTGTGGTTCATGAGGGAGAGTGTGTCATACTATGCATCTGGGATCCCAGCAGCCTACCTTATTCTTGGGTGAAACACAGGACTTTTTAGTGGTCTGTCACTTCACACAAACCAGCAAAGAAGTTGAAACCTCTGTAGGTTAAGTTAAAGCTGAAAAAAGGGCAATTTGAAAGTATGTCCCTGAGATTCTCTGTCATGTTACACACGTGCTGTCGTTGAACAGAATTTAAAGCACTTACTGGAAGGGCAAATGCAGTGAAAGCAAAGAGATATTTTATCATGTTACGTGTATTGTGAAAGGTGATGCATTAAGTATTCTCTTTTTTATCAATAGGAGAAGTAAGCAAATAATTGAGTACAAAAAAAGCGCAGAAATGCTTTTTGATACCCAATGTATTAAAAGGTATTAATGTTCATATACAGTGTCTCAGCTACAGAGACAATGTATATGAACATTATACACTAATGTATAATGTTCATATTATACATAACTATGTACATATTGTACATTATAAACATGTATAATGGTCACTGTAAGAAGTAAATAGAAGGTAGAACTGGCACAATATTAGATGAAACCTGAGTTTTAGTGTCATTTACAGCAGCATATGAAAATTGTGAGTGCTCAGTGGGGCTGCAGAGGTCTAGAGTAGGAAACCCAGCCTTTTCCTTTAGTGCAGCACTTTGTGAGGTTCTGGTAATATGAATGGCACAGTATTTTTCTGTAGGAATTAGTTAAGGTGCTTTAAATAAAAATGGATATTTCTTCAGCCTAAACACAGCCAACATTTTTTTTTCTTTAGAAACTATATAGTATCTTCAGCATAAAACTATAAATCAGCTTTCAGATTTTTTACTATTAGTCAAGATTTTAGGAAACTTCGTGAATGTTGTACATCACATTTTAGGATTAGGGATTTTATTTTATAATAAGATAAATCAGATATTTGTCATGAATTTGGTCACTGGCATTGAAAAGTAAACCTGTCTCTTTACCTGTCCCAAAAGCAGAGTCCATAGTAAGTACCTTGTATAGGTGTGATAAGCTTCTTTTTACTGACTTGATGCTTGACTTCCCCATGCTCAACAGTGACACAGGGCTAGATGTGTGGATCCACTGGAGGATTTTATGTCTTAGACGAAATGACCAAAAAAGGTTCAGCTGACTTTTGCTGGCTTTTTTTGCTTTCTTTAATGTGTTATTCTTCATTTACTAAGCTTGAGACGTATCAGAATTCTGCAGTGTAAATGCACAGGTTTTGTATGTGCTAAAATAAAGGTGAGATATGGTGTAACATTTTATCTTCACTTAGGTCCTTATAAGAGAGCTTAATCTGAATGTATTGTATGAGGTTCCCATCTTTTCTTCATGTTAATTTTTCCTTCTATTTCATTGCATTCTGGTCAATTATTATTTATGATATGGTGGCAATACAAAGATTATTATGTTGACAGGATACTGTGGAGTCTTTTATGTTGGCTTTGGAAGTAGTTACTCTCTGTTCTTTTAATTTTATCTCCTTTTGTCTTTTTCCTTCTAGCGCAATCAAACATTACTGAAAGAATACAAAGAAAGAGAAAAGACAAATGTGTTTAAAGATAAACGTTTTGGTGAATATAACACCAAAATCACTCCCGAGGAAAAGATGATCAGACGATTCACTCTGGAAAGACAGGTAAACGATATAAAAAAGGAAAAAACAAACAAAAGAAAGCCAAACACAAAACCACACAGCACACTTGAATTTTTAGGTTGGGAGCGCCCCCTTAATAGATAGTTTTGCAGGGTAGTGCTTTATTTTTGATTTTATAGGTTTGGAACCTACAAAAAAGGAATTTTTTGTGGAAATAGAAACGTTTTCATTAAATCTTTTTGGTTTTGCCAGACAACTGTTTGAAGCAGAGGTTTCTTTGAGCACTGGCATGCAAGAAAGCAGATTATAAGCAGAGTCGTTGATTAGTTGGTTTTCTTTAACTGCTTTTTTTAGGGGTTAAATTAGGAAAAGGTGGTCACCATCAAGTATATTCAGTAGCTGAGTAGAACTCTGTAACTTGCTGTCATTCTGTACTGTGAATTGAATGTGCAGTGCTATCTTTTCTGCCTCATTATACTCAGTCTCCAGAATTAAGCAGTGTAATTTTTATAGGTTGAAGTCTGTTTCATTAGGCCTGAAATGCAGTAGTTAAAAATTGAGGTTACTGATGCATAGATAAAACTTCAGCTTCCCTAGGTTTCCTGGGTTAGTCCATTTGTACATTAGTGTAAGAGAGACATGACACTCTCTCACTTAAAATGTATTTGAATTAAGATATTGGTCTGACAGTGCTTTTATTTCAGTGTTAAGATCTCCTCAACTAGCACTGAAACTAAAGGCTGTGTTATTTTGTTGTCTGGGAACTAAAAATCTTTTGATATTTCATTGGTTTGTTTTACTGTTCTTAGCAAAATTATGGAAAGAAGAATATCTATAATCTTAATGAAGATGAAGAATTGACTCACTATGGCCAATCTTTGGCAGAAATTGAAAAACTGAATGATATTGTTGATAGTGACAGTGACACAGAGGAAAGAGGAACACTTTCAGGTAAGAAGTGCCAGCTGGTGTTTGACTGGTAATTTTATTACTGGTAAATGTGTACATCATTTGTTCAATACTGTCTCAGTGCGAGAGAATATCATGTTCTTGGTTGGAATGTTTAAACCAGATTTGATTACTTCTTAGTCACACACAGACCAGCTCTCTGGATTTTAGCAGGGGTTAAGTGGGACATACTACTGGCAAGCTTCTTTTCTCTGTGAGCTTTTCAGCATAAACAGGTACCTGGATTTTGAGCTCTTTGGCCAGAATCTAAAGTGTGAGTTTTCTGGTTGCTTTCTTGCATCTTTGGACCTACCTGTTGGATAAATACAGGGAAAAAAACATGATCCTACCTCATACCAAGTATTTGTCAGTGTAAATTATGTGTCTGACATAATCTCTTTTGATATGGCCATTCTCGTAGGGATGGGACTAATACATGATTGGTTCAGTAGTTAAAATTGCTCCCATTCTCAAAGAATAAGGAGATACTGTCCCAGCAGCAGCACTCTTGCAGTCATGTGTGGATTTGAAAGATTCACGTCCTGCTTTTTTTTCCTAGCTGAGTTAACTGCTGCTCACTTTGGAGGGGGTGGAGGCCTCCTTCGTAAAAAAGTATCAAGTGAGCAGCAAGATGAAGAAGAGGAAAAACCTAAATCTAGGAAGGAACTCATCGAAGAGATGATAGCCAAATCTAAACAAGAAAAGGTGAGATTTTAGCCCTGAAGTATAAATGAGCATGATTAAGAAGCTGTCTTCCCTACAGCTACACTATTATTCTATTCTAAAAATACACTCCTGTATTTGTAGAATAGAATAATAGTGGCATAGCAGACAAAGGAGGAAGCTGTCTGAGAGGAGTCCGAGCTCCTTGAATAAAGTCTGACTTTTTAGGCATTTTAGATATGACTTGGGTATCTGCCATTGTTTTGTATCCCCAGATCTCCCCTTGTGTTCACACCTGCTTTCTGAATGCAACCCTTGTGCCATTCAGCATAGCTCTGTGCTTCTTCTTCCACAAAGAATGTTTGCAGCTTCAAAATGTTAAATATTTGAAATAATTCATTTGTTAAAGATAGCGTTTTGGTTTTAAGTTGTAAATGCTATGTCGTGTCCACCTGAACATAACTGCTGCATTTGGTTTTGTTTTATTTTTCTAGCAAGAGAGGCAAACTCGGAGAGAAAGTGCCTTAGAACTGACAGAAAAACTTGACAAAGACTGGAAGGAAATCCAAACCCTTATTGCCCGCAAAACCCCAAAGTCAGAGAGAAATGACAAAGAAGTAGAAAAACCCAAGGTGAGGTTTTGACTAGACTAATTTCCTTGGTTCTAGTAACTTGTAGTTTTGACTTAGAGTGGCTGAACTATAAGGCCAAGTTATCACTTCATGAAACAAAATGTTTGCTGCTATTCACATTGAAGGAGTGCTACAGTTCTAGAACACTCTGATTAGTTGGAGGAATATAGGGTTTTGTGTAATTTCTCTGATTTTAACTAGTTATTGCTTTTCTTTAGTTATCAAGTGAGAGGGAGATTGCAGACTGAACAACACTCTTGACTACAGCTTATTTGTAAGACAAATAAATTTTCTTGAAGAATTAAAATTGTTGGGAACACTGACTTATTTTGAGTGCATTTGGGGTGTTCCTTTGATAAAACAACTAGTCCTTGACAATAGACATTTCCTTGTTGAAATTGGGCTCTGTCCCTTTCAAAAAGGGAATGAAAATAATTTCATTTTGAATAGCTATCGTATGGTCTCATGCTTTTTCTATAATTTGTATTCTGTATTAAGGGAAATAAACTTTTAAATGTAAGAATAGGCATTCTATTGAGCTTTTTTATTTTTCTTGTAGAAATGTGTATTTTCTTGCAGAACATCGTGAGTTTCCATTTATTGTTTCGCAGTAGAATCCAGATTTTATAACATCAGTTAATTAGTTCAATCTTGCATTAAAACTGATCTCAAAGTACAACAGAAAATATACTGGACCAAAAGTTCATATTTTGGTGTATTGATTTTTGGGTTTAAGTTGCTCTGTGGCACGTTGAAGCTCATTGAATATCAGCATCCCTTTTGTTTTTCTTTAAGCGAGACTTCTATGTAGTGGAACTAGCAAAGGCTTATCTCATGTGACAGTGTAAAGTGAAATGTAAATTATTAATTTACTAATTCTGGCTGTGTTTTGAGGGTTTTTAAAGTAATATGTAATCCAGTTATTTTTTAAAATCCTCTTTTTAAGTTTTTCAGTTATGAGTAACTTAAGTAAGGAAGGGGGAAATTCCAGGAGAATTTCTGTTCGACTATTCTTACCATTCTTCATTAATTCTGAGTTGAGTGTTTTTGCAGCTTGCTTTGGAAGCAGTCCTTTCCTTTTATCTTAACAGTCTGATTTCTTAGCTGTTAGTCTGGCAGAGGGATGGCAGCAAAGCAGAATAATGAAACTTAAGATAATAAACAATTGCATAAATATTTCTTTAGCCTGATGAATACGATATGATTGTTCGAGAACTTGGATTTGAGATGAAAGCAAAACCTTCAGAAAGGCTGAAGACAGAAGAAGAATTGGCCAAAGAGGAGCAGGCCCGACTCCAGAAGCTTGAGGTATACCATTTATGGCTGAGATTATTTGGGGCCTGTCTTTTGGGAGTGACTGCTTAAATTCATTCCTTGACCTTAGATTGTAAGTGGCTGTACTAAACTGCAATTCGTCAGAGAGTGAATTCAGGAAATCTTCTGTTTGTGTTTGTAATCTGATATTAAAACAACAAAAAAAACCCCCATAGGCCTAATATGTGACTGTGGAGGTTTATGAAATGAGTCAATCTTCCTTCAATAAAAATGTAATGTTACTTTGATTTGCCTTTAAATGTTTTAAATTATTCAGAGTTGAGAGGTGCTTCTAAGTTAGTGAAGTATCATGTTGCACAGCAGTTGAATTAATACACTGGGCAAGTCATTTATTGTTTTCTTCTGTTGTTGCAAGAGCCTTTCAGTGGTAGCATGTGCATAGCTTTGCTTTGCAGAGGGGTATGAATGTCTTGGGAAATGTTGCATGCTATTTCTGTTACCTGGAGCACTGAGTCTTATGGGAAGATGGAATAATTTGGTAAATGTTTCACTTTTTTCTTTCTTTTTGTTTTGGTATACTAAGAACACATTTAAGACTGTAGGGAATTCAGTACCTTCAGATTACATCAGAGCAGCTCATTATCTAATAGCAGAAGAGAGAGATAATTTTTTCTTTTCTACTCTTACCATCTTAGAGTTTGATACTCAGGCTGTATCCCAAAAATCTTGGGATATGGCTGTGTTCACTACAAGCTTGTTACACACATGCGAAGCACCTGAAACACTTTAAAACCAGAACCCTGAAACACTTTAAAAGCTTTTATTTTCTAGTAATGATGTCCCATAAGCAAAAGAGATAAATTTTAAAATAAGAGAACACAATGCTTCTGGTTAACCCAGTTTTAAAGCCTTTTAAATAACCTAATCTAATTGACTGTGTGCTCTTATCAGACTGTACTCCCTACAAAAAAAAAGTAATGTCAGCTTTTGCCCATAATTTCTCAAGTTGCTGGGTTTTTTCTTTACACCAACTTCTTGAGTAATCCAAATTAACTGTTTCTTCCTTGTTTTTTCCTAGCTGTAGTATTTGAGAGCTCTTCAGTTTTGGTGTAGTTACCTTATTGATCTAGATGTCTCACATCTGTGTGTGGTATTTCTTGTGAAACACAGGCAGATCGATTACGTCGAATGCATGGAATAGATGAAGAGGCAAATAAAAAGAGACCCAGCCACATGTCAGCTGATGATCTAGCTGATGGCTTTATCCTGGATAAAGATGACAGACGTTTATTGTCTTACAAGGTAAGGTTTAAAATCTATGAATTTTCAGAGGTCTGTAAAGAAAATTTGGAAAAAGAGTTGGCAAGTGAATTCTGTGGAGACATTTAGTTCAACCTCCTGCTCAGAGCAGGGTCAACTATGAAATCACCAGTTTACTCAGATCCAGTCTGTTCTTGGAAAATCTCCAAAAATGGAGGAATGCTTAATGGAGGAATGCTCAGAGAGATGTGCACTGACTGCCCTTACTGTGAAGAGATCTTTTTAATATCCAGGCTAAATAAGCCCAGGTCTGCCTCTCCTCACAGAGTAGGTACCCCAGCCCCCAGTAGTCTTGGTGGCTTTCTGCTGAACTTGCTGCAGTTTATCAATATCTTTATTGTATTTGAAGGCCCAAAACTGGGTGCTGTGTTCTGTATGGTCTTACAAGTGTCAAGTCTTCTGACTGTATTCTTGCTATTAGAGTAGCCTTCTCTGCCACTGCCTGCTGGGTTGAAGAGGAGGCTCTGTAGCATTTCTGGTTTGTTTTTTTTTAATTTTCACTGTATCGATACAGCTTCCACCGAATTTCAGTCTGAAGATGAGTAGATTTCTGACATATCTTTAATTAAGGTGGCAGAGCAACATAACCTTAAAGCTGATATTACCAGTCACCCTGACTGTGGTGCATGTGTGTGCTGATTCTGTCTTCTCATACACAAGTAAGAAGGGAACTGCTGTTCTCCTTGAAGGGGAGAGTACCAGTTGTGAATGTGAATTTAAACTGGTGAGTAATAAAATCAGGATGTGGCCAAATATGTATCTGATATGCTATTTTAACACATAGAAGGAATATATTTTTATACAAAGAATGTTCCTGTAAGTGATGTTGAAGTCTTTTTTGTATCATCTGCTAGTTTTCCTTCTGTGTAGTTTCTTTTATTCCTCATATACTACCTCCTCTTCTTCCAAATTCTTACAGCCCCTTGAAAATACCCTACTTTTTTATATCTATATGTATGTTCTCTCCCTAATATCCTTTATTGGCTGGCACTGCTGGCATTCAGCAGCAGCATACCTGGTCAGGGTAGCAAGGCTCAAATTCTCTTGATGCATATTTAAGATAGCTTTGCATGATTATTTTGTTGAGGTGCTGCCACTTTATCAGTGTTTTAACTGGCTTGTTTTCTCTGTGGACAGGATGGAAAAATTAATATTGAAAATGAGGAGGAAGGAGAGGAGGAAGGAGAGGAAGAAGATAATGAAAATGAAGAAGAAAGTCAGGAAGAATCTGCAAGTGAAGACGAGGAGGATGATGCTGCAGATGGCCACTCTGATCTTGAATCTGATCTTGAGAGTGAAGGAGAAGCTGCAGAGAATAAAGAAGAGAAGAAACACAAGGCAAATGAAAATGAATCACAGAATGTGGAGAAATTAGATCCAAAGAGAGAGGCTGCCAAATCAGAGCTTCCCTATACGTTTGCTGGTAAGAAAGGACTGATGCAGAGATCCCTTGTTGTCAGGGGGTTTGTAACAACCAGTCAGTTTCTCTGTCCTGTAGGTCTTACATTCATTCATGAAGTTTTGCTTCATAGTTGTCTTCTACTATTTGAAGAGCAGCCAGTAGCTGCTGTTCTTAGTGAGCAAAAATAATAGTGCTTGGAGAAGTAGGAACCAGATCTGTTTCATCCCACAGCAGTTTCTGTGCCTCTGGGCAGCATCAGAACTGGAAGATAAAAACAGGGGAGTAAAATAAAAATACTTGTGCTCCTTCCTTAAGGCAACCAGCTTATCCAATTCAAAGTGCTACTGTTTTACCTAAGAGAAGCCAGAACAGTATTCTGTGATTTATACTTACAGTTTCTCTGGTGTTTGGGCTGATATTTTTGTCAGAAGATGCTTGGAGAGACAGGATTCTGAAGTTTAATCCCTGTGATTAACATTGAGTTATTGTAGAGGCACTCAGAGTTTGACTGGTCTTGGGTCCATGCCTAGCAGGAAGGAGGAGACATGTTTCAAGTAGTACACAAAACATTCATTCATATTAAATACATAATTCATCTAACTATTGTCCTAGTGTAGATTTCTCTAACAAAAGTATCTGTTGCAAGATTTAAACAACCTTTCAAACAACTTCCTTAAGTGCTTGTGTTTTTCCATCCAAAGATGATTTACTACACAAAGCCTTTTGAATTGCATTCGGGATTTGCTTTAACCAGAAAGCAGTCATATTAAAATAACCCAAAAAAACCACAGCTAGTTAGGATGTCTTCTAGTATGTTGACTTCTGTAAAAAACTAAATATATGCCAGGGTTTTTGGTTTTTTTTTTAAATAATTTTTTATTTGTTGGTCATACTGTTACGTTTCTTAATGTTCTTCACACAAAAGCGGATTAGGTGTGAATTAAACATAAAGGTGGCTGTATTATGGTAAATTTTTGGTTGAATGTGTGTTTAGGTTTAATTCTGCTTTGTGTCAACATAGTTGTGCTGCTCAGCAAACGTGGTAAATAGAGGATTACTTGAGTTTTAAGCATTGAAAAACATGTTCTTTTCTGACTTGTGTTCATAGAAATAATGCTGCTTATATGCTAATAGATTATTAGTGTTTAAAAGCTAATTATTTATAAACATCTGTGGTTTCCTTTTTTCTGAACAATAGCATTTTCAGATTGGAAATTTGTTGCACATTCACTTGAATTAAAGATGTAGAGTTTGAGATTTTTGGTTTTGTTTTCTAGTTCCTGAGTCCTATGAGACATTTAAGTCTTTATTGGCTGGAAGAACAATAGAACAACAGCTTATTATACTGGAGAGGATTCAGAAATGCAATCATCCAAGCCTTGCAGTGGGAAACAAAGCAAAGTTGGAAGTATGTTTTGTTTTATGTTTAAAATAACTTTTAATTCCAGAGTAAGTTTTAATAAGTATTTAGGGAGCAGTATTAAATATACATGCTTCTATGTTGTGAGTTACAGTAGAATTAACATGATAATCTTCATTTTCTAAGTCTGTATCACTGTTGAAGAATATGTACAATGAAGAAAAACTTAATAATTTTAACATGTTTCTTGCAGAAATTGTTTGGCTTCCTTTTGGAATATATTGGAGAGTTAGCAACTCTGGATTTACCAGAGCTCAGAACAATTGACAAACTGGTCCTGTAAGTATTAAATCCTATGGACTTTTGCTCCTTCAGCATTTAAAGAGAAAAGCTACATAGAGTAAAGCCTTTAGCTTGTTGCTTATTTCAAATATCCTGTTGAACTTGTTGGCAGCTGGTAACTCTCAGCCTTTGTGTTTTAACTTTGTTTCACATGTTACTTGATCTGTTAATTGTACCAAGAGATTTTCAAAACCTCAGAATGTATTTTTGATCTGCAAGATGCTTTCTGTGGGTAGTGGATAAATAATACCATATATGCATGAAACTCCTGTCTAGGAGGTTATTTAGACAGCTGTTAAAGGATTTTAAGCTTTGCACTGACACTGTGCAGTTTCTGTTGCAATCTCTGTTTTTTCCATGGGCTTTAGTTCTGTGAATTCACTCAGAGAGCTAGATGAAAATGGAATTAAAGTGTTACAGTAAGCTCATATGGAAGTTCCAACTAAACACTTTGCAGGAAGTTGTCAGTTTGGCATTGTTGTCTCAAATACCTGACAGGCAGTTAGGCTGTGAGGAGAGAGCCAAGTTTGTCTCAGAGGTATACAGCAAAGGACAAGAGTCAGTGGGCAAGGGCTGCAACAAGGGAAATTGCAATTAGATTTAAAGAAAAAAATCTTCTCAGAAAAGGTACTGAACATTAAAATTAGTTTCCCAGAAAAGCTGTGAAGATGGAGAAAACAAAGATATGAGCAGCCTGATCCAGCTTTGAAATTAGCCATGCTTTGACCAGGGGGCTGCATCAGATGATCTCCAAAGGTCCCTTCCAAACAAAATTGGTCTGTGCTTCCTATCTTGACTTTCCAGGATAGGCAGGTTTCTTTCAAGAAGTTATTTTTATGTAGTTTTCAGCATATGTTTTTTATTTCATGCTAAAGTCAGTAAGTTTTAAAAAACCTCTTCCGTGCAGTATTAGCATTCATTGCTCTGTTGCATTCATCAGGAAGAGCTCTGATTCATTGATACAGTCACACATGGTTTGTACCAAAGGGTAAATACGTTTTGATTGTCTTTTGGAACTGGGATATATTAATATTTCTGCAGAAAAATTTCACTGAAAATGCTGGGAGACCAAACAGATTCAGGCTCCAGACTGCATATGCCTGTAGGCACTAAGCATAGACCACGAGCTGATCTAACTTGGAGGTTTTTTTTTTTGTTTGCAGTAATAATTTTGCTAACCACATTGCTGCCTTACATGTTGTTTAATATTGCCTAAGAGTGTTTAGAATAGTGGGCTGTCTAGTGTAAGCCAGCATACTTCATTGAAGTAATATCTACAGTTAGGAGATTCAGAAGGATGTGTCATAACCATAGCAAATTATTTAGGAGTGTATTTTAAAGTTTAAAATTATTTTTCATCTAAGATTTAGAAACCTACAACTCAGGGATTCTCACAAGGTCTAATGAAAAATACATGTCTCTGTAAACTAAAGTATTACAGTCATAATTTATATTCTAAGAAAGAAACATTTGTTGCAGGCAATTTGTTATTGTTACAATATAGATGGAACACAAGAAATCTTCCTATAGGTGCTTAAAAATCAATTTTTTATTAACATCAGTGGTGTAATTTGATTATGACTTAAGTTTCTTGTTAATAGGCCATTGTACAATCTTTGCCAGATGTTTCCTGAGGCAGCCAGTGACAGTATCAAGTTTATCCTTCGAGACGCTGCACATGATCTGGAAGAAGTAATTGAAGTCAAAGGCCGTGCAACATTTCCAGGTTTAGACACGGTAACAAATCCATATTGCTGGGATAATCTCTTTGCATTAGTACAGAATGGTAGTAAGTCCAAAATGACATTATGTAGTCAATTATTAGCATCTATGACTTTCTAGGCTTTTTGGTATTTTGAATTGCCTTTCTGGAGATAAGTTGTAACAATAACCCCACCCCTAAGAAACAAACAAACAATACACATACACATTCTTCAGAATAGAAGTGTGACTGTGGAATTAATAAGGGGAAAAGATCTTAAAATTGTCTCTCCAGTCTTCATAGCAGAACATTGTTTGTTTTCCTGATGAAACTTAAATTGGTAGTTTTAGGAAGTGATGTTATCCGTTACATTGGGACATCTTTAATTGTGTTAAGTACAAATGTTTAAAAAAATGTGCTCCATAGAAGTGCGATATCTCTGCAGTATCTCTTGGGTTAAAAAAACAAGAACAAAAAACACCCAACCAAAACAAAACCCAAACAAAACAAACTAAGAAAATATTATTATGTATGTAAAAATAAAACATTTCTTAGTACTTTACATATGATAATGGCCGAATTAGTGACTTGGAAAGAATTTCTTTCCTTGTTGTATTGGTAATACCCCATTTTCACTTACCATGTTAAATGTGTACAGATTCTTTTACAGTGTCTAAGTAAATGGCTGTTGGAGAATTCAAGAAGGGAGCATAGGAAAATGAGTATTTTTAAAATTGTAGTAAAGTTTCAAAGACAAACCATAAATCTAATTCAGAGGGAGCTACTTGTTTTCTGTCAGCTTGATGAATTGCTGCTGCCTAATGGAATAATTAGACTATTGAAGGAAAATAGACTGAAGCCTTGGTTCTTACATCTTGGAAGATACATTGAGTTGTTTTGAAGAGTCTTTATTCAGGATATTTTGGGTTTTGCAGGAAATGTATTGTCAAGAGCTTTTAACTTTATTTTTAATTTGTCACTGTCACCCTTATAACACCAGTCACACTTCTGGCTTTCATTCCCTTCACTGGACTTTGCTAGGTTGCAGGCCATCATTATCTTTTAAGGTGGAATTATATCAGTTTGTATTCTCAAAGCACTTGTTTTGAATGAATATTCCATAGATCAGCTGTCTTAGTAAGCTTTTCATATGCCCACTGTTATCTTAGCCTGCAATTCAGAATATTTAGTAACCAAAACACTTCAGGAGAGTGTTTGTTCCCAGTCGAGGAGGAACAGAGAGGAAGCAATGAAACTTTACTTCCATCTGCTTTACTGTGCAAATATCCACTTAAATAATTCTCATAATTACCTTGCAGCTGATGTTTAATTTCCATATGATCTTGACAGGTCACTCAAGTCCCCTTCAATACAAGTGTACCTAATCACTGTTTAATTCTTTTGGCTGCAACTGTTTGTTGGTGTGTGCCAGTGCCTGAGGATTCTGATCACTTCGGTGTTGAGGACTGGTTGAAGGGTGTCACAGGTCCTGTGTAGCCACGTGCTCCTGTGTTTGTGGTGTGAGAGTATGTGACTGTGGTGAGCTGAAGGGGATCAGAGGTTCTCATGGAGTAAATAGGATTGAGAGGCAGAGATTCTTCTTAGTTGTTCTTTCAGCGACCTCAATCCAATGTTAGACCTATAATGGGTGTCTCATAATGGGTATTCCTTTTTCTCATCTAAGTTCAACAGTTGTCTCAGTAAATGAGTTGTGTATATCATACCAGATTTCTCAAAATTCTGTCTATTTTAGTATTTTTGACTACTGTGTGGCAGTTACTCATTTGAAAGTTACAAATGTATAAAGTCAAGATCCTGGGAGTAATGTCTTAACTATATTTTGCCTTATTCTGTTTTATGTGCAATCAGCTTATTTATTTGAAAATTGTATCTCTGCTGTTTCCAACTTCTGACTTCTGGCACCCAGTTGTAACACCTGCTTTTATGTACATGAGTCAGCTACTTACTAAGGTATGTCTGTGATATTGTACCTCAGAATATAACTTCACATATATTATTTATTCCTCAGACTCCAAATATGTATGTTAGCATTAATGTATATAGTGGAAATGTACTTGGAAAGGCAGCTTTGTGTTTGGTATAGCCACAGATAGTAACTGGAAGAAAGGGTGAAAAGGAAAACACCGTTGCAAGCTATAGTCCAACTCAGAAAATCATATCTCTTCAATTTTGCAAGCTGTCACAAAATAATTCCTTCTATGGTAAATTACATGGGACTAATAGAACAGACTGAATACAATCTGAAGTCATTCATTAGTGTTTTCTTTTCCATATATTGCATTTCTTCATACTTAAGAGAGGTTATTTACTTAAAAATTGGCAGTATTTGTTTTCCTTGAAAATGTACCTAATGCAGTGCATTGAGTTAAAATATGTCCTTATTTTTCTATCCTAATATCCTGTTTATATGTTTCAGAAGTCTTGAGCTAATTGCTCAATTGCTGCCAAGTTGCTCAGAGCCTTCTATTTCACTAATTCAATTCTGAAGGATTTATTGTTTGTGGTTTAGCACCTTCTAGTGGCTAAATGAGTTCTGATAAACCTGTTACTCAGTTCTGCAGATACTCTTCAGTTGAGGACCAGGGAAAGCCAGTGTGGTTCTCATCAAAGATCAAAGGCTGTAATTTTAGACTTCAAATGCTTACAATGTAGTTAATAATTCATCTTTTGGGAGATCCTGTATTTGTGATGTATAGACTTTTAATTAGAAATATTTTGTTCTTTTTATTTCTTTTAGTGTCGTATTACAACATTGCAAGATGTTATTAAAGGGTTATTTATATGCTGTTTGTTCCTGGAATATGTATCTCTCTCCAGAAGATTTGTACCAGAACTCATCAATTTCCTTCTTGGAGTACTTCACATCTCTCTACCCAAAAACCAGGCCCAGGGTGAGTTTGTTTAGAGTAAATGAGTATTTCGTTTAGAGTCCATTTTAGTATTGGGGTTTATCTTTTAAATTTTTAAATACAAGTATTTCACACTGATTTCATTGTTTTTTAACAAAAGGCCAAAATCATCTGCAAGTTCAGCCAAACACGACCTTGATTCTTGGGCATCTTGTTGTGAACTAGATCCTCTCGTGTTGTTGGCAGGAAGGAAAGGACTGATGTTATTAAAGGAAATGAACTCATGTTGGCCACAGTGCAGTATTTTTGCAGTGTTGTCATTCTAAACAGACTGTGATTGGACTGTGTTCTGAAATTCAGAGTTCCTAATGGATTCCTGATGAGTACCCTGTAAGTTCACAGCGAGGCAGCAGCTCATGCTGCAGATACCCTTAATCCTCAGCTAATAGCCATATCACCTAAATGAGAGCTAAATGAGAGACATATATCACAAAGCTGATATTTTTCCTTATTTGACATGGATTTGTGGTAGTGTAATAGAGGGCAGCTATCCCCACAAGCAGGATTAGTAACATAAGTGTGTAAACTTAACAATTTGCGCAGACAACAGGGATCAGTGTGATCCCTATGTTAGCAATTTTTTTTATTTTGCCAGTCTCTCTTCAGGTTTTTTTTTTCTTTTATTAGTCTCTGTCTTTAAAGTTGTTCTGGTTCTGGGGCTCTTTTTGTTGACCAGTTCAGTGACAATAATTTACTTTTGAGGAGTTTTGTCAGAACATAGTAACTAATTTATATGTTAATATCTCTGTCTGGGCATGGCATGCAGAAGGAGACTCTGCAGGCAGGATATTACCAAGTGAAAATTTGAATTATTTGATAAACTCACAAGATATCTGGGATTTAATGAATTACACACTATGTATTAGTATGCTTATCACTCTTGATAAGGTCCTTAAGAGTCTGTTCTCTAAATAGTCATCAGTCTGGTGAGGAAGGTTTAGCTTCTGTCAGTATTCCAGTACTTCAGTAGGCAGCTCCCTTCCTTTCCCTTCAGGACTTTTTTACCTTTCTATGCTGCCTTTTTTTTTTTTTTGTATTTTGAATTTTTGAGCTATTACTGATCCCTTTCTCAACAAACCTATCACCGCAGTTTCACCTTTATTATCTGGCATGGCTATACTCTACAGACCTTTCCCCAGCTGCTTCTCACAGTTTAGCAGTTTCCTCTGAAGTGTGAGCCAAGGTTACACAGCTGGGCTGCATCAGAGCTAAGCCCTGGATTCTCAGAACATGAACAGCTGAACCCTTAGAAGGAGGTGGGAAGAGGTTATGGAGTGGGTGGGTTACATAGTACTAAAAGTATTCTCTCCTTTGTGTATATTAGGAATATTTGATCTGCAGAGGGCTTTGGTAAAGTTAAAATACAGGATTCTGCAGAATTAGATAAGAAACTTGAAAAATTTTTAGTGGTAATCATTGATCAATTGTTACCTTGTTTAAAATGTTTCTTTCTATTTCTCTTAATGGTTTTGCACTAGTTAAATTTGCATGGTGTTGGTTTCTGTTAGCACTGAGGAAAAGCTCAGTAAAAGATACTTAAGAAGCCTAGTGTTCTCTTTGAGAACTTTCCAGTCAATGTTGATGTTTTGAAGTTCCCAAGGTATCCAATTGTTTTTAAATATTCATGGTGGAAGTTTTTCTGGTAGTTGTGATGGTTAAGCTATCAACAGAGAATATTTTAAAATAAGCAGATATGCAGCTCTCTGGAATGTTGATGCACTGTCACACCAAAAAAATTCTCAGGGTTCAAATTTAACATTAAGTAGAGTCAGCAAATAAACTCTTAATGTTTTAATTTTATTATCTTGATCCATAAATTTCTCACATGAGAAAGATATATGGAATGCAGCTTCATAAGAGACTGAAATACAGTCTGATTTAGAGTAAAAACTACTACCTTAAAAAAGAAAAGATGTAGGTGGAGGGAGTAGGAAGGAGTTGTCATGGTTGATAGCTTTAGCTGATTGAATTGTTAATGAGATCTGCTATTCTCTCACAAGTAAAGCAGATAATAAAACTCACATATCTTAGTTCCTGATCTTGCATAAGCCTGTGTGTGTCATGGTCTCTTACAACTTTGGGTCTCAAACCTTAAAAACCTTTATTTAAATATCCTGTCTTCTGGTCTGTCTGTGAAGAGCCATGTACAAGTTGTAGAGCATGTAAATAATCTGAACTTAAAGTTTGAAAAAGTTTTGAAGTCAATTCCACTGCAAGCTTGCAGGACATAAGGAAAAAAAGAGGGGAGAAAGACCCCCAAGGTCCAGCACAGAGAATGCAAATTTTGTTCCTTAGCCAAGAAATTCCTCAGATGCTTCTTTCATGTTGCTGTATAAGTATTTTCACAGATCAGCTTGTGATCTGTGCATAGGGATTCTCTAGTGTTTTTCATATGCCCTGCTCCAGTATATATTCTGTGTTCCATGCTCCTCCTGTTTTAAAACCCCTCAGCTGGAGTGGGTGAGGACTTTACAGTGTGTCTGAGGGCCCCTGCTCTGGGCTCACAGGAGAGGCTCTGTGGCTGCAGCTGTGGGCTCTCCCTGCTCCAGCTCACTGTGCCTCATGACCACCTTCTGGCCAAAGCCTTCTGCTTGTGATTCCATGGGAATGTCCTGTACCTGCCCTGTCCTCTTAAGTATATCCAGTGCTCCACCCTGGACGAAACCTGCAGTTTAACTGTGCATCCTGTTTCCCCCAGGGCAAACATTTACCTACATGTCTTAACTTTCCCCATCCACAGAATGAATCAAAGAATCACTGAATGGTTTGAGTTGAAAGGGACCTCAAAGACCATCTAATTCTAACTCCCCCTGCCATGGGCAGGGATACCTTCACTCGACCAGGTTGCTCAAAGCCTTATCCAACCTGGTCTTGAACACTTCCAGGGCTGGGGCACCCACAACTTCTCTGGGTAGCCTGTAGTCCAGTGTCTCACCAGTCTCATAGTGAAGAGTTTCTTCTTTTTATCTAGTGTAAATCTACCCTCTGTCAGTTTAAAACTGTTACCCCTCATCTTATCGTTACAGTTCCTGATAAAGAGTTCCTCTCCATCTTTCCTGTAGGCCTCATTTAAATACTGGAAGGTTGCTGTAAGGTCTCCTCAGGGCCTTATCTTCTCTAGGCTGAACAACCCCAGCTCCCTCAAATGGGAAGTGCTCTGGTCATCTTCATGACCCTCCTCTGGATGCTCTTGAGCCAGGTCTGTGTCCTTCTCTGGCGACCTCAGAGCTGAACACATTCCTTCAAGTGGGATCTCATGACAGTGAAGTAGAGGAGAAGAATCCCCTCCCTCGACCCGCTGAGCTTTTGTTGCAGCCCAGGATGCATTGGGTTTCTGGGCTGCAGGGGCCCATTGTCAGCTCAGAATTCAGGTTTTCATCCACCAATACCCCAAATTCTCTGCAAAGCTGTTCTTAATCCACTCATTGCCCAGTCTGTATCCATGTGTAGGATTGCCCCAACTCACATGCAGGACCTCACAGTTTGTCTTACTGAACTTCATGAGGTTCACATGGTCCCACCTCTGAAGCCTGTCAGGGTCCCTCTGGATGGCATCCCCTTCCTGTAGAGTATCAAGCACGCCACTCACCCTGATGTCACCTGCAGGCTTGCTGAGGGTGTACTCAATCCCACTGTCTGTGTCCCCAGCCAAGATGTTCAGTAACACTGGTCCTAGGACAGACCCCCTGACAGACCCTACTCATAACTGATCTCCATCCAGACATGGAGCCATTGGCCACAATTGTGGCTGTGACCATCCAGATAATTGCTTATCTACTGAGTCATTCACCTGTCACATTCATGCCTCTCCAGTTTAGAGACCATGATGTTGTTCAGGACAGTCTCAAATGCTTTGTACAAATCCAGATATATGATATCAGTTGCTCTTTCCTTACCCATCAACGCTGAAATCCTGTCATAGAATGCCACCAAACCTGTCAGGCACAACTTGCCCTTAATGAAGCCATGTTGCCTGTCACCGAGCACCTCTGTGTTTTGCATGTGTTTTGTCGTGGTTTCCAGGAGGATCTGCTCCACAATCTTGCTAGGCACAGAGGTGAGGCTGATCAACTTGTAGCTTCCTGAATCTTCTCTTTCTGTTTTTAAAAATAAGGATTGTTTTTCCCTTTTTCCAGTCACTGGGAATGGCAACTTTTCAAATATGAAAGTGGTTTAGGAGCTTTATCTTGCCAGTTCCTTCAGGACCCTCAGATGCCTAAGGTCCCAGGGACCTGAGCACATTCAGGTTCCTTAGTCTCAAGCCTGACCTTCTACAGTGGACAGTACTTGGTTCTCCCAAGAATCCAAGTTCTGCCTTTGGGTTCTGTGACTTGGGCAGTGTTACTGGAGCACTGACCTATGTCTCCATGCTCCAGTGTTTTCCATTGTTTTAGAAAAATTGAATATAGATAGAAGTGTTTTTAAAGGTAGTACAATTAAAAATGTAAAATGAGTTGTCTGTTTTTCTTCAGAAAGAATGCATAGAAGTGATCTTGTTTAATGACTATCATTCTTGGTTTTTTTAGGCTATACTGTAGTGCATCCATTTACGCCAGTGGGGAAAAATTTAGAATTGCTATTGGTGTGTGATAAGGAGGACCTGAAAAGTTGGGAGAAACAAAATGTGCCATTGAGTACTGTGACTAGATTAAAGGAAACCAGCAGAACAGAGATAAATCATACCAGGTATGTAGAAAGTGTAGAACAGAAAAAATACCAGATCATCTGTTGTGTCATGTCAGTGACAGTGCTCTTTAGAAGTAGAAACAAGAGTAGTGGATAATTCTGCTGTGTTCAGTGCACTGACATAAAAATTTCCTGCTGATGGAATTCTTTTGGTATTTGCTTAGGAGAGAGAAATATTTAGTCTGAATTAACAACTATTTCTAGTTGTAACTGGTTCTGCCAAGCAATCTTAATGGATTCTCCTAACAGTCCAAATTTAATTAATTCAGTTGATTTTATTTGAAAATCCACTGCAGTTTTTGCATCTGAAATTGTTAATTTTTTTTTTGCATTAACAGGTTATCATGTCTAGCCCTGTGTTTTGACCTTATTAAAAAATGTGCAGTTCTCTATGAATCTTTACCATCGTTCCATGAAATAATGCATCCTGTCAGAATACTCCTTACACAACATATGCCAGTAAATGAATATCCTGAGAAAATGCAGGTATGTATTCCTAAAGATTTAAATAATCAATATGTTTGTTTTATTAATAAATTCTGTGATCTTCATCTGTGCATAAAAAAACAAGTATAAGCATTAATTTTTTCAATGCTCAGGCATTTTGATATTCCTGTGGAGAAAATAACAGAGAATGTTTAGAAAATGTATTTTTCCATTGTATATGTTGTCTTGCCTATCTAAATGAAGAGAACAGCACTTGGCTTGTAATAATGTAGCATTCCATGAGTGACATAATTTATAAGAGTAATATGGTCATCTGGCTGCTCTTGTACTTTCGTAGTGAATCTGTAAGACCTTGGTAAAATAAATACATGTACTAAACTGGGAGGTAAAACTTATAACTGTATAGGTTAAATGAACATAAGTATGCCTGGTCAGTACCTTACTTGGGATGGTTGCTTATTTTCTAGAAATGAGATTCAGATTTTTAATCTGTCTCTTCTGAATGTAGTAAAATCATCTTCTCCTCAAAGAAGCATCATAAAACGTCCTTGGAGAACAAAGTTTTATTACTTAGATGAAGTCAAATGGCCTATGTTTTTTGTCATCAAAATAAAAAAAACCCCAGTCATTCTTCAAATTACTATGAAAGGCAGAGTCTGAGTTAAACTGCCTTTAGTCTTGCTTCTTCTTCTGTTAGGTGAAACTACCAGCAGGCAGACCTTTCTTATTGTTCATGATACCATTTTAATAGACTTCTAAAGGCTTTTAAGAATTATCCAACTTGGATTACAGCATGTCAGTCTTAGCAGTGTCCTAATGAGTAGCTGTGACTTAACCCAGGAAAAAAATACATGGGGAGAGCATTACTGTTGATTCAGTTTACAATAGCTTTTGATTTATGGTGGCTTTGATATGCTTTTACAATTGTAATTTGTTCTTCATCTTCAGGAATGGTATCACAGTGCTCTGAAAGAGCTGGAGAACAAAGTAAAACACTATACCCCACTGATATGTGAGAAAAAGAAGCCAGTGCCATTGAAACAGTATACTCCTAAAATTGTGAAAGTGTAAGTAAAGGACACTGGATGCAAAGAAAAGGTGCATTTAAACCTTAAGGTTTTTGGCAAGTTAGAATGGATTTAGACAGCAGGACACTTTGGAAAGCAGAACTGTTTTTCTGCTAGATTTTGTGTATAATTCGCAAGGGGCCATCTACTTGTGTGGTAGGGAGGGGAAAAAAAAAGGAAAGGAATTTTAAGAGCAAATATTATCTTGTAGGAAAAATAGCACTAAAAGTCAACTCTTGCCCATGTAATGAATTGTAAATTAACAAATTTCAAGATGAGTAGATGATTATTATCTGGTCAGGTGCTTTACTGAATGCTCTGTCAGGCACTCAAGTCAGAAGAACAAGAGTGAGTAGTTCATATGTATATGAAATACGTGATGGTAAAAGATGGATGGTGAAAAACACTAATTTACTTTTGTACATAATATAATAGTGTTCTGATTCAGGAAATCTGCTTTATATTGGCTGCTGATTTATTTACCCATATTGGTTATCTACAGGGGCACAAAGTGTCTACTTCTATTTATTCTGATAATTGAAGAGGACAGCTTTGCTCTGCCATACACTTATCCCCAAGTAATTGATCAGACTTCTTCTGTAAAATGTGTCTGCTGAGAATGTTTGCAAAAATTTAAGATGTATGGGGAGGTTCCCAGATGTCTTCCATTCTTCTAGTCTAGATTTTTTAGTCTGTTCAAAGTGCAGGCTGCATATGGGGAACTGAAGTGTGGTCATTGGCATGATGATGAAGTGCAGTTAGAAGGTCTGGTGAGTGTTTTTCCAGTATGTTCATTGGGCAACTTCTTATTTTGCAACTTATTGATATAATATGCAGGAATTAAAATACTGAGTTAGTTTTCATATAAAAACTCTCCTTGTAAATATGAAAAAGTTGTAGGTTTAAGGTGTTCTGTGCTCACACGTTCATTCCTATTTCAGCTTGGAATTTGGAAGAAAGCAGGCAGGCAGCAAGAAGGAGCAGGAAAGGAAGCAGTTGATCCAGAGGCATAAACGTGAACTGAAAGGAGCCATTCGTGAGATTCGGAAAGATAACCAATACCTGGCTAGAATGCAACTGTCAGAAATCATGGAGAGGTAACGTAGCCTTTGTTTCAACACCACTTTGGGGGCTGTTCTGCTGTGTGTTCATTTCTTCAAGAAATGACACAAGACTGACATAAATGATCAACCATACTAAACTTAAATAAAATGGGACAATTTGAGGAAAACCAAACATTTTCAATAGAGATCATTTAAAGTGTTTTCAACTTTGTGGTTTCATTTCTCTAGTTTAAGAGGGTGCAAAATGTTTTTATTTAAATGGTGTGTTGGTGAAATTTAAGAATTGTGGGGCTTTTTATGAATTAATAATTATTCTCTAAGTATATTTATTTTCCCTAATGTAATCTTTCTGAAATATTTTATATGTTGATTGTTTGTTTTACAGAGATGCAGCCAGAAAAAGAAAAGTGAAAGAGCTTCTTGGTAGCCTTGCTACACAGGAAGGTGAATGGAAAGCAATGAAAAGGAAAAAATGGAAGAATTAATTGGGACTATCTACAGCAGGAAGCTTACTGCCATATAAAACACCCCAATCATGGCTTTTCAACAGATTTTAATTGCATTTTTGGATGCATTCCTTTTGAGGAGAAAACATCATTGGATCTGTTTGAAAAAATGAACCTGCTTATTAGGAAAATCCACAACTTTTCACAAGGAAAATAAAAATAACACCTTTGTATGTAGCATGCTTCTGTTTTATTTTAATGAGAACATTTGGATGAATAATCAGAATTCTAAATCTAAAACCTGATCACACACACACAAAAATTCTACGTCAGAAACCTTCTGTTACTTTTCTGTAAGCTGGTGACAGATCACTAGTGAGGTTCCATTTCAGGGCCAGTTCTCTTCAACAGCTTCATCAACGACTTGGACACGGGACTCGAAGCTACACTGAGTAGTTTTGCTGAAGACTGAATTGGGAGGAGCTGCTGACTCCCTCAGAGGCAGAGAGGCCCTGTAGGGAGATTTTGACATTCACCAGCCATGAAGTTCAACAGGGGCAAGTGCTGGATCCTGCACCTGGGATGGNTGTAGGGAGATTTTGACATTCACCAGCCATGAAGTTCAACAGGGGCAAGTGCTGGATCCTGCACCTGGGATGGGGCAACCCTGGGTGTACAGACAGACTGGAGAATGAGGGGCTGGAGAGCAGTGCCAGGGAAGGGGACCAGGGGCTCCTGGTCAGTGGAAAGCTGAACCTGAGCCAGCAGTGCCCTGGCAGCCAGGAGGGACATCCCTGTCCTGGGGGCATCAGGCCCAGCATGGCCAGCCAGGCAAGGGACGATTGTCCTGCTCTGCTCTGGGTTGGGGCAGCCTCACCTCGAGTGCAGGATATAAAAGCTACAAGAGAGTGCCCAAAGGAGGGCAGCAAAGTGGTGAAGGGCCTTGAGGGGAAGTCATGTGAAGAGTGGCTGAGGGCACTTCGTCTGTTCAGCCTGGAGAAGAGAACAAAGAGAGACCCCACTGCAGTTACAACTTCCTTGTGAGGGGAAGGGGAGGGGCAGACACTTCTCTTCAGACACCACTCTTCTCTGTCGTGACAGTGGCAGGACTTAGGGAATGGCCTGAAGTTGTGTCAGGGGTAGTTTGGTTTGGATATTAGGAAAAGGTTCATCTGAAACATCTCCTCTGTCACAGCACCAAGCCTGACAGAGTTCAAGAAATTCTCAGGCACATGAATGGGATGGCCCTGGTAGGACAATCTATGATCTTTTAATGTTGAATAGTTGCAGGCAGCTCTCATAATGATAGTATAATTTAAACAGTAACATTTTAACTAGTCTGTAGCATCAGGACATGCTAATTGTGTATTGAATAATGGTATCAACTTTTAAGTAGAAGTCCTTTGTTAAAGCTGTACATCCATTCATCTTTTCAAAAAGTTTTGAATTGAGCACAGCTCTGAAGTTCTTAATAATATAGGGTGATTAATTAGAATTCCTCATTGTGTTCAAAACTGTCTCAATTAAGGGAACAGTGATATCCTTAATTTTCTTCCACTTAATTTATCATGTATGTCTAATCACTGATAACTGCCCAGCATGACTTTGTTTGAAGAGCAGATGTTTTTCAGAGCCAGTAAATACTTCTAACACTTTCTTTTTATACTGTATTTGCAAAGAAACATTGCAATGGGACAAAGAGCATCACAGTTTCTGATGGGTGCTAATCTGAACTAGGTTCACTGCTCAGGTATTCACTTAGTATTTGGTAAATTCAGTGATAGTTGTTATGCATTGAGCAAAATTGTAATGTTTCCATGGAAAACTGTTAGGAAAATAAAATTCCCTTTTACATCAACATTTCAATTTCGATCTGAAAGACAAACTATAAAATAAGACCTGTATTAAGAATGAACTAATGGCTGTGGTTCTTTATAAAAACAAACCCCCAAAGCTCCCTCAGTTTTCAAATGTTGTTTTGGCCAATGGGTACCTGAGACATCATAATGCTCTACCTATTGTTCATGAAGAAAAATTTACATGCTCACAGTTAATCTGATTTAACAGTTAGGCTTGGTTGTTTTTGGACTGGCTTAGAATGTTTTCTTTGTTCTGTTTTCTGGGGTTTTTGGTTTGATGTTTGCATTTTGGGGTTTTTTTTTGGGATGTGGGTTTTTTTGATTGGGTTTTTTTGTTGTGGTTGGTTGGTTTGAGGGTTTATTTTCAAATTATACTTGTAGGAAGCAAGACTGAAGCTGGGAAGGGGTGAGTTGAAACACAGCCTTTACATTTAGTCTCTAATGACAAAACTGTCTTTGTTAGGCAAGTCTTGTTCCTTAAAAGAGAAAAGCACTTTATTGAGGGAAAAGGCTTTTATTAATGGTCAGTGTAACTAGTAATGCAAGTAGTATGTGATTATCATCAGCTGTTTTTTGTTTGCAAAAACACGTGTATTAAGTGTTAAAATAGGCCAGATGCTAAGTAGATGTGGTGAAGATACTTGTGTCATGTGAAAATTAGTAAGATTCCTATGTTTGAAATCCATTCACACTTATATTTAAAAAATAAATTCATTTGCAGTTGGCTTTGCTGATTTTGGAAAAGTTATCTTCTGAAACCTCAAAGGAATCTCAGAAGAGTAGTATACCTCCTGCTATTTCCATTTGGCACAATATGAACTTTTTTCTTTAAAACAAAATCTTTTTAAGTTAAGAACTTCAGAGTGAAGTAATGAAGAAGGAGCTAACTTCCTATTTTAAGCTATAAATCAGTACTTTCAGTTTGGAGTTTTAGTCACAGTCTATACAGCACAAATAAACTGTTAAAAAAGTATTCTTATTTATTTATCTGACTTGAGCAGTAGCTTCAGAGGTTTTGTCCAGCAGGGTATTAGAATCACAGAGAGGCTGACAGAGGCACTTTGATCCTGATTTTTGATGCCACTTGCAGCGGTTTTTTTTCCTCAGTAAGGGAGGTAAAGAAAGAGGGTAGAGACAGAATGATAATGTTTCTGGGACAGGACATTTTCTGGGACAAGAGAATGAACAGGAATATCTTGTGATGCTGATGAACAAAAATGAAGGATGAGGAAACCTCAGCTGATAGACTTCCTCAACTGTTTTGGAATGTCAGACAGTAGTTCTGTTTGAAATCTTGTTAAATGAGAATCAGTGTATGCACTTTTACGAATTATATTGTCAATCTTTAAAGCCAGATTTTATCTTACAAACCGGGGACTAACTGTGCTGCTTAACACACAGTATTTTACATCAGTAGGAAAGCAAGATTAGGTAATCCCACCTCAGCTCAGTAGTCAGTCTGGTCTGACAGTTTTGCCATTGCTCAGTTCTGCAGCAGCTGGGCAGTGTTGCTGCTCTGATGTGATAGAAGGTCTGGTCATTTAGACTACAAAGGGCTTGAACATGCTTGAGTGCTGGCAGACCCTTTCTCATAGAGCTTCTTGCACACCATCACACTCACCGGGCACTGTCTTGTCTCTCTGTTTCTTTTAACCCAGGACTTGTCATAACAAGCCTTTTGACACATCAATTATCAATTGTAAATCTGTATTTAATTAGCCAAAAAAAGAAACTGTTCTGTAACTGGAATCAAGTCATCACACACAAAAAAGGAAAATTACCATTTTGCCTTTAGTTTCAGGTAGCTTCTCTATCAACATCAGCTGTCCCAGAGAATAGCTACCTTGAATATGAATATTGTAAAGAACAGGGTGAGAACAAAACTGTTCAGCTAGAAACTGCATAAATTACCTTTTTTATGACAGCGTGAAAAGCTTCCTCAGGAGTTTGGTCTTTTGGTTGTCAGCTGGAAGCTGGTAAGCAGTTTGATATTCTCAGTTGTGCCTTGTAGCAGTCACCATCTACCATGGTGTGTCCCTGCTCTGTGTAAGGCTTCCCCTCTGAGCCCTCTGAGCGGGGACACTGAGGCTGCTCCTGAGCTTGATAGGGGCACTTTGGCTGCTGGGCTGAGGTTGGTGTCAGCCACAGGAATTGGTGGGACTTCTTTCCTCTTCATGGGCCTTCTAGGCATTTGGAACAGTCAAACAGAAGCTCTGACAAAACATTTGGCAGCTTTATCACCACTCTGAGACTGTGAGGTGTTACATATTCAGGGGGTCAAAAGCATTCCACGATTGTGCTCCTTGTGGTCTTCCAGGTGTGTCTCCTAAGCTAAACAGGTATACTGCAGTCCTAAATATATTGGCTATGCAGTCTTACTTAGTTAAAAGACTGTTTTTGTAAGGGTTTGGTTTGGGGGAAGGTTGGGGTTTTTTTTTTCTTCTTCAGTAAATTAGGTCTGGAGTGGAAAACTAAAGTCTTTCATGCAGTCTGAACACTGAGTCTAAAAAATGATGAAGATGCTGTATGGCATAAATACTTCAAAATATTGACATTGGGGGTAACACTGCTTTTTAGCAATAGAGCAGGGAAGTAAAAGCCAGAGTAAATGAGGCGTTACTTCAGTAAAAAAAACAAGATGTGCAAGATTTTGGACTGAAAAGGAGTGAGTAATGACCTGTCTAGTTCTAGAAACTGTAATGTATTTACATGCAGGATTGTATGACATGGTTGACTGCAGTAACACAACTGGGCTCAGTGATCTGCAAAAGCTTTAGGCCAGTAGATTTAACAACAGGAAGAGCTGTTTTATTTGGTGTCTCAATGGGTTTTTTTTAATATATCTGAATTCAGATGGTGCCTGATCAGTTATATATAGTGATAAGCCACCAGAAGAATACATATGTATATATATTTCAGATATTAAAGGATTATTCACACTTAGTCCAGAGCACCTCAAAAAAGAAGTTTGCCTTGGAATGGACTGCAGTTGTGTGATCATTCAGGTTTCTGACTACGTACTGGATCTACCATATTTCTCATACCAAACCAAGTACATAAAATGATCAGGTATACATGAGGTTAGCAGCTCACTATTTGAGTTAGCCAGTTAAATAACAATTTGATCTAACTGGCATGTTAATCCTGATGTTATGCTTACATAAGCTCCTCCAAGTCTAATCAGCTGGCAATCCATGAGAGAGATGTGACTGAGTAGAGGGTCTGTGTCCAAGTGCTGGTAAGTACATCCACCCCAAACTGCATTGCCTTCGAGGGAATCAGAAGTCTTTTTAATGCCTGTATTAATTTGCTTTATACACTTTGCTGGCAGATTCTTACCTGTTTAAGGTTGTGGTGGTGGATCTGCATAAATCCACTTGTAACCACATCCTCCCATTTTAATTAGTAAGCTGGACACCAGACATGCCTGGATAAGGGAACAGTGCTCGGTGGCGCTTACAATACCACAGCCATTCATGTTCTCCGGGCTAAAAAACTTAGTGTTGAGGGAGAAGTTTGGTTTGGGAACAGAGTTACNCCTGTATATAATACTAAACCCCGGCGGGTCCGGGTCCCCGGCGCCTGGCGGGAGGGACCCCGCGTCCTCCGCCCGATCTCTGCCGAGCCGCCCCTTCCCTGCCCTGGGGAGCTGCGGCTTGTCTCTGTGCCCGGCCGAGCGCCTGCCCTGACCTGAGCCGGGGTGTGGGAGGGAGGCTGAGGAGCCCTCCCGGGGCTGAGCAGGTAAAGCCGGGCCCGGGAAATTGTACAAGGGGATAAGGTGAGGCAAGAAAATGCCCGAAGGATGAAATTCTGGCTGCTGGCAGATAACAAATCTCAGTTCGGGCAGGGCCGGCTTTGGTGCTGATCCCTTCCTGGGAGCCACGGCACCAAGCCCCGGCCCTGCGGGCGGAGGACGGCGACAGAAGCGACGAGACACAGGCGGGG
This sequence comes from Ploceus nigricollis, assembly GCA_013399945.1. Classification (NCBI taxonomy): domain Eukaryota; kingdom Metazoa; phylum Chordata; class Aves; order Passeriformes; family Ploceidae; genus Ploceus; species Ploceus nigricollis. Next base: position 181,021 of record VXBC01010265.1, on the reverse strand, counting down.
AATCCCGAGGGAAGGGCTGGGGAGAGCCGGGCAGAGCCGGTGGGTGTGAGGGATTCACATGTGCGCAAGAACAACTTCCCCAAAGCCAGAGCCCTCCCTCTCCCAGCGCGCCTCACACGAGGCAGATGTCGCCGTGGAGGTGAAGTGTTCTGTTTCTGCTGTCAGGATGCCAAGGGCCTGTAAAATGTTGTGTGGTTTCCTGCCTAGCAAAAACTTATGGAGAGGTTTGAANATCCTGATGTTATGCTTACATAAGCTCCTCCAAGTCTAATCAGCTGGCAATCCATGAGAGAGATGTGACTGAGTAGAGGGTCTGTGTCCAAGTGCTGGTAAGTACATCCACCCCAAACTGCATTGCCTTCGAGGGAATCAGAAGTCTTTTTAATGCCTGTATTAATTTGCTTTATACACTTTGCTGGCAGATTCTTACCTGTTTAAGGTTGTGGTGGTGGATCTGCATAAATCCACTTGTAACCACATCCTCCCATTTTAATTAGTAAGCTGGACACCAGACATGCCTGGATAAGGGAACAGTGCTCGGTGGCGCTTACAATACCACAGCCATTCATGTTCTCCGGGCTAAAAAACTTAGTGTTGAGGGAGAAGTTTGGTTTGGGAACAGAGTTACATCTTTTGCAACTACCTTTTTCTCTTTGTCAGATAGCCCTTATCAACGCCGCAGCTAACTGCTGCTGTAGCAACAAACGAAACGCCGCTCTCCTCTTGGAACGAGTGTTTCAAGACCTGTGTTTAAGGACGAAGGAAGGGCTGCGGTGCGAGGTACGCGGTTCATTTCCGAGGCCGCGGCGCTGCGCTGGGTGCGGGCTCAAGCCCCGCCGCGCTCCGCGGAGCCGCGCGGGCCGGGCGCGGGCTGGGAGCGCCTCCATCCCCGCCGGAACAGGAAGGCGGCCGGGGCGCCGCGGAGGGCCGGGGAGGAGCCGCCGCCCGCAGCATCCCCGGGGAGGCTTTTGGCAGGCGGGGGCCGCCCGCAC
>VXBC01010265.1:139024-180021 GCA_013399945.1 Ploceus nigricollis | reverse complement strand
GACCTGAGCCGGGGTGTGGGAGGGAGGCTGAGGAGCCCTCCCGGGGCTGAGCAGGTAAAGCCGGGCCCGGGAAATTGTACAAGGGGATAAGGTGAGGCAAGAAAATGCCCGAAGGATGAAATTCTGGCTGCTGGCAGATAACAAATCTCAGTTCGGGCAGGGCCGGCTTTGGTGCTGATCCCTTCCTGGGAGCCACGGCACCAAGCCCCGGCCCTGCGGGCGGAGGACGGCGACAGAAGCGACGAGACACAGGCGGGGAATCCCGAGGGAAGGGCTGGGGAGAGCCGGGCAGAGCCGGTGGGTGTGAGGGATTCACATGTGCGCAAGAACAACTTCCCCAAAGCCAGAGCCCTCCCTCTCCCAGCGCGCCTCACACGAGGCAGATGTCGCCGTGGAGGTGAAGTGTTCTGTTTCTGCTGTCAGGATGCCAAGGGCCTGTAAAACGTTGTGTGGTTTCCTGCCTAGCAAAAACTTATGGAGAGGTTTGAACAACAAAACCCATGGAACACAAAGGCAGAAACATGCAGTACCTTGGGATATTGCGTAAGGGAAATTGCAACCACGCAGCCAAAACTGGAGCAGAGTGAAAGGTCAGCGCAAGCATCGATGGGTTTGGGCTGCACGCTGGCAGAAATGTTCCTGAGGGAAAGGTGTGAAGGGTGTTACCTTCGTAAATAACCCTGGAATAAAGTTCAGCTTGGTCATACAATTCAGTGGATGACTAAACAAATTGCGAGGAAAAACAAGATGCAGTCTGCCTCAGTGAGCCCATCCCTCAGCTGTTGGCTGGATGGACCTAGGGCCAGAGAGTATTTGCTTAAAGGAATGGTTATTTTGGCTCCATGTGCTCTTTTATCATTTGGGTAAGCAAATAATGCTGAATATTTATAGCAGTGATGATTTGCCATTTTAAATAAAAGGATCTTGAATAAATCTGCTAAATCAGACCAGTTTGGTTAAGAGCATTATGCCAAGAGTTTAGTAAATGGATTGCAGGTGGCCCCCATTCCATGTTTATTTACCTCCGGGCAATTGAGCTTTAATAATGTTTCAGTGCTACTAAACTGACTTCACAGGTAAAAAAAAGTCACAATAATATTTATTGCTGAGCATGACAAAGTGTTATAGCCTTCAATTAGTGTAGTATAATTTTCTATGTGCAAGTGCCTTGTGTATATAATATGGTATATCTGGTCTGGAATAAAATTTATATTAAGAATTGCTCACTGTTTTCAGAGCTGACTCATCAAAGTCAATGAATGTTTTTGTATTAACTGGCTTTGGATGAAATTCTGTCTCGTTTTTTACTCTTTTAAGTGCACTAAACTTTCAGGGACTTTTGCAGTAGAGGGGACTGTAAATTTGATTATTTTATGACTGAGATACTGTGTATGTTTTATAATTCTGAAGTTTGCAGTTCCATGGTTTATATGTTACTCCTTGATTTTGATTTATGTTGCAAATGAGTTAATTTTTGGGATTGAGACCAACTCCTTTATTCGTTAAAGACTGAACTATATATGGTCTGCATCCTTGTTTAGGGCTTTAAGATAGTTTTGGAGTATTATCAAAGAGAGTTGATAGTTCTGGTATTTCTGACAAAATAAAAATGCTGCCTTAATCATTTCATACCTCAGGTCAGAAGCTATCATCTGGAGAAAGAAATAAAAGATGAAGTTTAAAATTTTTCTTCTGTTGTTTCTTGTGTTGCTCTGTGGGGTTTATCTTGAAGACAGCATTCCTGCAATAGTTAGGAAGTCTGCCTCTTTTTTTTTTTTTAAGTTGTTGTTTTGGTCATTTCTAATATACACTGAAGGCATAAATAAACTTACTCGGATGTAAATATTTGGAATAGAGTGACCTTTCATACCTATTTTACTGTAATGCTGACTTGAAAACATGTAGGAAAGTTGTATTAGTGTCGCTCATGTGTTGACAAACTTCAAATGCTCCTTAGTTCTGTTCTGTTTGAGGTGCTCCTATAATAGAGTTTGTTGTTTTATTGCCTTTGTATCCTGTTCTTGATGGGAGAAAATTTGGTGCTGAGCTAGTAACCAAGACTAGAGGGTTGAGGCTCTTGTTCCCTTGTTCCCAGGTAGCTTAATATAGCCAGAACTTATTTTTGTGAAGTCTCTAGAAAGGAATGAATCAACAAGACACTCTTATGAAAGGCCTGCAAAAAGCTTCCTGTTGACTGGATATAAATGCAATTTTTTTTAGAAGCAGTGCACTGGGAACATGGCCCTGCGAGAGAGAGGAACCAGCAGCAGCTCCACCAATGACAAGCAGGAGCAGAACTATAATCGTGTTATTACAATTGTCTTCCTGGCACTCCTCATCGACTTGTTGGGATTTGCCCTCATCTTGCCACTCTTTCCTTCCATCCTTGATTATTACAGCCAGACTGAGGTAAGTAACAAGAAAGGCAGCCCACAGAAAGTGTTAGGATCTTGAGGGAGGAATGGAAGAAAAATCACCTGCCTTGGGGCAAACCAAGCAGCTGTAGGAAGATTAATAATTACCTGGCACATATAAATCGTTCATGGACTGAATTTATTAGTCAACCTGCATAAGATCTTCACCCTTATTTTTTCATTAAAATGGGAGATTTGTTTTGATAAAAATTCAGGTATTTCTTAGGGACTAGTCCTTGTGGTTACCAATGCTTTTGTGTCTTACACTGATGTCACTGGTGAGGCAGTTCATAATGGATCTATGTGCTGGGGTTTATTGAAGAACCAAAGAGATGAGAGCTTTTACCCCACCTGAGTATTTCACAAGGACACTTCCTCCCTCCCCCAGTGTGGAGTTCCATCTCATCTTCCATTCCTAGCATAGAGCTGGCTGCTGCTCCAGGAACAGAGCAGAAGGTCCCTTGGGTCCTGGCTGTGCAGGTGCTCATTTTTACCCTTCTCAGGTGTCAATGGCATTACTGGTCAAGGTGAACATATTGTTGTGGGAGAATTGTTTTTGCAGCCCACACCTCTGTCTCTCAGCCCCTTTCTAACCCCACTCCAGCTGCAGCTGTAGGCTTTGTCCTTCTTACAACCATATCTCTAACCCAAACCATGGGCTCTGATCTCCAGGGAATACACTTCCAGTGTATTTCCAATAGCCAAGATCTCCACCTTCTTTTCCAGACCCTCTTCTTTTCAAGTCTTCCTCCTCTTTTTGGGAATCATTCTTTTTTTGCACCATCTTTTCCTTCTGCATCTGCAAGCTTCTCATTCTCCCAGGCTAAACAGTTTATGTGCAGCAGGAGAGAGTACGTCTCATGTTGCCTTTTTAATTGAAAGATTCAGGGCATGCCTGTTTAATTCAGGATTTAGCAAGCAATGGTCCTGAAGGCTTGGAAAAGTTCAAATTCAGACATTTTCCCACCAAACATATACTATCTGCTGTCTGTTAACATTCACAATTTAAGCTATTTTTTGATCAGTGAGGAAATTTTCCCTCGTGGGGAGGAGAAGGGAAGGAATCATCTAACATTGTCTCTACTTCACTAAGCTCTGATGCAGTCTTTGAAAATAAACTGTCTTGCTGCTTCTATTTCCCTGTTATCTGTTTTTCAGGATGGATTCTATTTGTCATTGCAACGTGGGGTAGACTGGTTTGCAGTGATGGCTGGGATACCTCCAGAGCGGAAATACAACAGTGTCTTGTTTGGAGGTAGGGAAACTGAACAAACAAGCTAACAGCCAAAAAACAATGTTCTTTCCAAGTTGTTTGCAATGTTGATGTGAAGAATGACAAGAAATACAAAAAGCATGCTTGCCTGTTATTAGTTCTAGATTTAAGTAACACAGGAAATGTCTCTTAGAGTAGACTATAAATGATTTTGTTTTCAACACACTGATAGCAATGAAGAGTTGTACAGCCCCATCTCTGTCATTTGGAGACATCTGGACAGGCAGGAGGAATGGGATAACAGGACCTTGTGAAATTCAGTAAGGACAAATTTTAGGTGCTGTCTATGGGAAAGAGTAGTCCTTGCAGTGCTACAGACTGGACACTCACTGGTGGCCCTGGGGGTCCTGGTGAGCAGCAGGCTGAGCATGAGCCAGCTCTGGCAGCAATGGAGCCAAGAGCTCCTGGGATGCGTGAACAGAATCACAATCAGTGGATTAAGGGAACTGATCATCTTGCTCTACTCAGCACTTGATAGACCATATCTGAATTGTTACATTCAGTTTTGGTCCCCAGGACAGGGAAGAGTGTCCATACACTGTGGTGAGTTCAGTGGTGAGTCTTGGGGCCCTTGGCTGGTCTGCAGTGAATGGCAGCTTTTGAACACCTGTGGGGAGCTTATGGAGAGCTAGGATCTTCACTGAGGTCTGTGGGAGAAGGAGAGGCAACGGGTGTAAGTAGAAGCAGGAGAGGTTCAGATGGGAAATAGGGGGAAACATTTTTACAGTGAGGATGGTCAGTTGAACAGGCTGCCCAGAGCAGTGTCCATCCTCAGAGATTGTCAAACCCTGATTGGGTAAGGCCCTGAACAATCTGCTCTGACCTCACAGCTGACCCTATGAGCAGGTGGTTGGAGCAGGTGACCTCCAGAGCTCCTTTTTAACCTGAATTATGATATGATCTTACTCAGTTTGTTCTACAGATTCTTACAGAAATACAGGCCTGCTGTTCCTTGCTGTCAGACTGCCAGCTGAGGGTCAGGAGCCTGCTGTGCTGGGCCCTGGCAGTCACAGAAATTACTTTCCCTTCACAATTGATCTGCACATGATCAGAGATCAATCAGTAGGAAGCCCTGGAAATAGAAACTTGTGAGTTCCAGCCTCGCTTGTCCCTTGGGTGGGTGTAGTGCAGAGCTGCTTCTAAATCCCATTAGTCTTATTAAAAGCAGCAGAGCTGCTAGCTTGCAGGACCCATAAGCATTTTCTCTCCCTAGGACACTGCTGTGGATGAGCTCCAGCAGGAACAGTGAGGGAAATATGTCATGTTACACATCAGAGACTCTTCTGGCTTCTTGCCATCTAGACAGTTGTGACGAAACTGTGATTGCAGAGTATGAAGATATGAAGGTGTCTGGGTTAATTTTATTTAGACCCTCTCTACTCTCTCTTTTTAGTGAGCTGAGGCCTCCCCCAAGATAAGCAAAAGGCTTTTAAAATAAACTAAATGAAACACAAAACTTAATTAGACTATGTGTGAATGTATTGTTACTATTTAAAGTAGTTTAATTTGGTATGACAGGCAATATAATTAATATAATTAGGAAGTTTATAAGCCATTTTCCTCTTTCCCACCATATCCTTGCAGGCATGTTTTTCTTTCTCTGCTCATTTTTTAGTCAAATTACTGGCTTTGAATGCTAGGAAACAGTTTTCTTTAATCACTCAGAAGCTGCTTTCTGTCTCCTCTAAGGCTTGATCAGAAGCTTCCTACTTTCAATTTCTCACCATCTCAGATTGTTTAGACAAGGGGTGGGAACTCCCAGTCAAGTCCAACTTGTCGCCTTTCCTTTTACCTTCCATGTCCTGCACTCTTGGGAGTGCTGTGTGGAAAGTTTCATTATAGTTGTGATGTTAAGCAGAGGCTGCTGCAGCCTTCCTGCAGCCTGTGTTCCTTCTCTGCCCTTGTCTGCCACAAGGAGCATAGGATTGGGAAGGTGCTTGCAAGATCATCTTGTTGTTTCTCCCAGTGCCAGCCATATTTTTCATTTTTGATTAGACTGCAAGCTCTTCAAGGCAGAAACTTCTCTGCCCATGTCAGGGCCCTGAGGGCACCAATACTTAGTTGCTGTGACCAGTCATCACCTACACATTTTCTGCCCAGTGATTCAGGAGCTGTATTCCAGACTTTGTCTCCAGGGCTGTCTCTGTCCCCATCTCTTGGATAGGCCTCAGATCTACACTGGAGATGTGTCTTGTCTCCCAGCCAACATCATAGTGTTGTTTCCACTCCTTTCTCTGCCCCTGACTCCTGCTGGTCCAGACTGGACTCCCTGGAAGGATGTGTTGAATAACCCTTGCCTTGTGTGGGGCTGTCAGTGGGTCCTGTTGGCAGCACCTGCTCTGCCCAACCTGCTCTCAATCCATCAGACTGTGGGGCACCCAGGCTGGTGAGGGCACTGCCAGTGCTGTGGTCACTCCCAGCTCCTTCCCCCATGTGGAACAGCCCTAGTTTTGCTGCATGCTGGCTTGGAAATATTTGGCATGAAAGGGTGTTTTTACAGTGCTAGAAACACAATGAAGGGAACTGTGTGTCATAAACTGCCAGTGTAAAATTCTGTAAGATTTTTTACACAGTTTTTTTGAGCTTTGAGTTATCACAAGCAACTCTTCTCGACAAGGTGTTCGGTATCAATATTCTGCCTCCCTCAAAGTTGATGGGAGCAGAACTTCTGGTCTGTTTCTCCTCTGCCTTTTAAAGCTTTGATAGCAGAATGATCTGAAACATATAACCCAGTTTTTCCTTTAGAGAAAAGCTGTGACAGCAAAGCATCTTTTGCCTTGTTGTTGAGAGTGTAGTGCAAATTAATAAGTCTATGAAGCTAGAAATGGCAAGAGAAAAGAGGAATTAAAGATCACAGAAGCTGGAAGCAGATTTCAAAAGACTCTTGGAGTCTGTTGGAATCACTCCTACCTCTTAGGGTGCCTCACTAACAGCAGTGCTTAAGTCCTTCTTTCCATGATAAAAAGGAAAGAAAAACTAATTAAGTGTGACAGAATCAGGTTCAAACAATCAAAAAAGTCTTAAAAGAACTGTGACTGTTAAAGACTGCTTTATCTCTGCTTTAAGAACAAAAAATGTATGTAGTCAGCAGGGAAATACTGGAGAATCATCATTCCATAATAACCAGTGAGTTTCAAACCCTTTCTCACCAGTGAAGTAACCAGGAAATTATCCAGTTTATGCCTGTTACTCTGGTCAGGCTGTGCATCTGGTCTGTCTTATTTGCTTCCTCAGTTAAGTAACAATGCAGTGTTGGTGTTCTGAGAGACAATGATATTCTTCATAGCTGCTGCTTTACATTTAATTTCAAGTTTTTATCACACATAGTGTGATAGATTTCGAGCAGCTTGACTGTCTTTGTATTTAAGATGAAGGCAGCAAACCTAATGATTCATATCTTTTTATCTGTTTTTTTTTTTTAGGTCTGATTGGCTCAATCTTTTCCCTCCTGCAGTTTTTCTCCTCTCCCCTCACCGGTGCTGTGTCAGACCGCTGGGGCAGAAGGCCTGTCATCCTGGTGACAGTGGTACGTGTCACATGCTGGTCTTACTCATGACATCTCAGTATACAGTGGAAGGCACCATGATCTTGTTCTTAGCACAGAATCTGAATTGTGACAGTCACAGTCCAGCTCTAGAATTGAATTTTTGAGATCTGCTGGTTGTTGACTCTTTCTTGCCAAGTCACTTGGCCACACTTCCAAGTGTGAGTGGTTAAACTGAGCTTCCCAGACCCAGAACTGTTCATAAAAGACACCAAGATATTTATCTGTTTCTGTCATTTTCCAAAATCCCTTTTCCCTGTGTGTGGGAGAATGACTTCAGATACTCTGTAGACAAATGTTAGACTTAATTCCTATGTATTTTAGTTCATCAAGTGATTAATGAGGGCTGATCACTTCATGACCTGTTCCACAGAGCCTGGGAATTGTTGGTTAGGAAGTTCTGTATAGCACTGCAAGATGCTTTTCTTATGAACATGAACATTGTCCTTATTTTGAACTCAGATTTCTCTTGTATTTGGAAGCAAATGGAGTGGGATGTACAAAAATGTTTTGTACCCAGGACTGGTTTTTAACTTCCACAGAATTTTGCTCTTCTAATTTTGTTAGAAATATCACAATTATTTGTAGTTTGTATGGACTTGTTTCTACTTCTTTTATATTGCTGTTCAAGACATAGTGCAGTGTCAGTTTATTCAGCCATTTCTGCTACATGGGCTTGGGGCCATTGAAAACAAACAAAAAATGCAAATGTTTGGCTGGGAAATGGGCAGAAATTACATCAACTTTGCATTGCTTTATAAAGAACCCTTTCTTGCTTCTGCAGATGGGTTTGATAGCATCATACTCACTCTGGGCTGCCTCTCGGACTTTTGGCGTTTTTCTTCTCTCCAGGATCATAGGTGGAATAAGCAAAGGGAATGTCAGCCTCTCCACAGCTATAATTGCTGACTTGCACTCTCCAAAAGCACGGAGCAAGGGCATGGTGAGTTACATGCCATATTAAAACATTTAGTTTTAATAGGCATCTTGTAATTGATTTTGGGTGCTCAGTAATGTCTTCATCAGGTGTGTATTCACTGATCAAGTGAAAACATGACTTTACATTCTACCTTGCTTCTGGAAAGGTGCCAGATCATATTCCTGGGAGCTCTTGGACTTTTGCCAATGACCTTCACCTACAAGTGAGACACAGATGTCTAGAGATGGGAAAACTATCTTGTTTCAGTGTTAGAAATGTTTCTCCTGCTGGTAACTTTAATTCTGATTATAATAGCTTAGAAATCAAAAGGTCTTATGGCCCAATTTTGGCAGCTGGAAGCCAGTTACAGGGCAACCCCTTTTCCTCACCTTCCCAAGCTGTGGAAGCAGCAGCCCAGCACAGCGTGCTCCTGACTTCCCTGCACACTGCACTGGCTTCAGGACCAGAGCTCAGTGGGTAAAAGATGTGGCATTTGGCTGACTGAGAAGTATGAGCAGCTGCCCTATCCACTTTCAGAAGACAGTGGCCCAGATGGAAACATCCTGCAGGCTGAACTTGGCCTGTGAATTACCAGTTATATCTTTTATCCTATAAAAACCTTAGAGGCCCAGTTTTCTCTTAACAGATTGTTGTAAGCCACTTCAGAGGACAGCTGCTTCTTGGGAGGGGAAGGCTTTAGATTTCACAGTGATAGCTAGTGAATCTTCCAAGCAAATTATCATAATACCGGTTGGTGAGCCAAAATGCATTTTTATTTGTGTTGAGAGGTAGCCTTACAGCACTAGTAAATAAAATGGGTCAGGGCCTATTTTTAGGGCCTGAGAGTAAGTCACTTAGTGCAGCATGGCTCACATCCACATGGCTTGTATTCTTTTCTATTCCAAAGCCAAGTAGGCATGTTCATTCTGCTTTCTGGGAGGCAAACAGCACCTGACTGAAGCTATTCCCAAACAGTGATGGGCCACTGCCTGTTCCTGCCACTTCCCTGACTGGAGAGAAAACAAAATTGGTTATTTGGAACCAGCAGGCTTTTCACACTTCATGCTCCTTGCTGTGCACTCCCTGCATCCTCAGGATGACTGGGTTCTGTACCTGGTTAATCCAAATAGTTTCAGAACCTGAAAAAACTGGTGGCTAAAATTCTCTGTCTGTGTTCACTTTTTCCCTGCAGGCCATGATTGGTGTTGCTTTCTCCCTGGGCTTCACCCTGGGCCCCATGATGGGTGCTTACCTCGCCATGCAGACAGAGAAAGGAGAAGTCTTCTACCTTCGTTCAGCATTGTCAGCACTCCTGTTTGCTGTGGCTGATTTCATTTTCATCTTCCTCCTTCTCCCAGAGACACTTCCCAAGGAAAAACGGGTAAATGGACCCTCAGTCTCAAGATCTGTTTTTTCTGTAAAAATAGAATTTGAGAATGGTTGAAATACTGGAAACAGCGAAGAACAGGCTTAGCCAGTGTCTCAGAAATTTAGCTCATTCCTGGGATTAGGATTATTATTAATGCTGGTGTCAAAGCAGTTGTATGATCATAGAATATTTTGGGTTGGAAGGTGGTTAAAGATCACCTGTTTCCAACGCCCCCTGCCACAGGCAGGGACACCTTCCACTAGACCAGATTGATCTAAACCTCATCCAACTTGACCTTGAACACTTCCAGGGATGGTCCCATCTCCTAGTCTAGTGTATATAAGATCTTTATAATTAACATGACTGCTTCATTGCTGGTTTTGGTGTGTTAGGTTTAAATTTCTCAAAACCTAATGTGAACATAGGAGGGAGACTGTGAAATTTAAACTATGACCACAAGGATTCCTTGGGGAAGAATTTCAGCAAATCATAAAAGTAAATGCATCAGAGACTGGATTTTCTTTCATGCAGCCAGTATATGTTAGAAGTTTTCTTACCTATTATCTTGTATTTTCTTGACTATTTTGAACACTAAAATAGCAAATTACTTTTTTTATGAGCTGTTCTGTCTTCTACAGATAGAAAAGTAGCTACACGTACTAAAATTCAGTGACTGATTGGATTTGTGGGGCCAAACATTTATTAATATTAGGATTTAATATTGTGTGGTTGGACACTGTCTGATTAGTCTCTTAGAACAGTTTCCTTTGTAGAGTGAGAGAGGTGGAATTCAGCCCTGGGTATCTGCACTTGATCTGAGGCTTTCACTGGATTGGGTCTTTGCTGTGATCCCTGGTTTCTAGGCAGCACTCAGTTTTTGAACTGAGGGTGCTTGGTCTCTGGATTGCCAAACCCATTTGACATGGAGAATTGTTCAGGAAACTTTTATCTGCAATGATCCTGCCAGGGCAGAACTTTGCACCTTCCCTGAGTGTTTCCCAGCAGGTTGTGTCCCATGTGAAAGCTGTTGCTCACAATATGTTCCCAAGCACTACAGCTATGTTATTTTCTATTAATACCTCTCCCATGTGTCATCTGTTCCTCTTTCCTATTTGGCTGTTTCTAAACCTTCCAGATAAAATCCTGCTCTTAGTTAGAGCTGCACTCTCTGGGAAGGTGGCAACATGGTGACGTAGGGCAGTGCTGCAGAGCAAATCTGTATTCTATAAACAATTTCTCCTTTGCTGTAGAGTGATTAAATGGCTGCAGTGCCTTTTGGGATCATGTGATGACTGAATAGATCCCTCCCCCTTTTATTATCCTCTTGAAAGTTCTGATCAGCTGGTTTGTATTAGCCAACACTACTGAATTTTGGAAAGGAAAGGAGCTCTCTGTCACTGCTTTTTGGGGCTCTGCCCCTGTACAGCAGTGGGTGCTGCAGTGAGGTGCTGCTCAGGGCCAGGTCCCAGTCACACAAAGTACACAGAGGGTTTGGCTGCTCATGACAGGGTGGTTTGGGGCTTCTTGTGCTTGGTGTCAGTGCTCGTGTGCTGTCAGCCTCCATCTGGGCATGTGATCCATGTGTTCCAGCATATTTGTAATTTCAGTTATTAGGCTGCTCTGCTCTCTTCTTTGGTAATTCCTCCCACTTTCTGAGTGGGTTTCTTGGCCTGTGGATGACAGAGGAAAGGCAGGTATGTTGGCTGCCTTTCTGGAACTTGGCTGGACTGAGCCTGGAGCAGGTGCTCCCACAAGTATAGGAGTGGAATATATTGGAAGGACAAAGTTGTAAAAAGAGGGGAAATCATCATGATAAATGGCAGGAGGATGTGCCAGTGGGATCAGACATCTGTTTCCTTGAAGTTTGCTGTGTTCTCATTATACCCTTGTTTCTCTATCAGTCTGCTTTTCACAGGAGAGAGTGTTTCATATTGATTCATGTTGAAATTAACTTGTAGGAAGGGAAAATGGAGAGGAATGGGAAAAAAGGATGTGTTTTCATCCAAAAAGAACAGCATTTTTACTCTCTTCCTTCCTCTTTTTGTCAACTGTTCCATGAGTTGATCAGGTGAAGAGAGTCATACTGGCCTTATGGTAGCCAAAACAGCTCCTACTATGACCTGACTGGGAGAAGGGAAGAATAGGAAGGTCTCTAGTGGCATATGTCCCCTTTAAGAGCTTTTGAGTTAGTTTTTAGCTAAGCTAGCCATGAGCAAGGCTGCCTAGTTGCAGGGAGAGTCTTACAACTGTTTTTTTCTGGGCTGTGTGTAGGGCTATGCAGTATCAGTAGCAGACTTGTGGAAGGACAAAGCTGTGCTCTGTGCATACTGAACAGGTCTGGTTTGGAAGGTAAGGCTGCAGCGTGGCAGGCCCAGGCTGCATTCCTGACGTGGACTGACTCTGCCTTCCAGACCTGTTACTGAGTCTCTCTGCATTAGAGGAAAACAGAATGAGCAGAGACACTCTGAAAGATGCCTGCCATTCATGGTGACTTTTGGGATGATCATGAAGTAAAATTGAGCAATTATGGAAAAATGAATCATAAGCATAGAAATTAAATACAAGTTAGATGTTGCAGAGTTTTAACCTGTGAAGAAACTCAACTTCACGCAGCTGCTGACACTGACTGAAATTGGCAGTGTATACTTTTTGGGGGATGGTGAAACTCTTTAGCCAGTTTTAGGACGATGTTTTCATTATGGATCAGTAGATAAAATCATTTCTAGACCACTGTGGCAAAGATAGGAGAAATTGAAAAAAATTTATGTGTGCACACAAACACACCTACATTAAAAAATCTAATAGGTATATATATTTCATAAAACACTTAAGATTTTAAACCTGTGCAATTACAATGTATTGTAATTGGACAAAACTAAAATCAGCCTTGTGCAAAGCTGCTTGGCATCCTGTCTGACATGGATAATAATTCAAAACAGGTAAAAGCTACAGGGTATTTTTGTTACTGGCAAAGATGCTTGCAGGGAGTTGCTTGTGCCCAGATTCTCTGTGCTGGAGTGCAAACCCCATTGTACCAACACATGCAGGAACTGGGGATTGCCACAGTCCAGCTTCAGGAAATCCTCTTAGACTTCTCAACAGGGTGAGCGAACTTCTTGGGTGTGTCTGTGTACCGTGTGCAGTACATGCAGTGGGAGGGAGAATAAATATCCCAGTATTTTCTGTGTGAATCAGCAGCTTCATGGCTCCAGGCCAGCCCAGTCTGTGGAACTGGTTGCTGTTCTGAGACTAATGGGCTCCAGACTCTGCTGTCGGGTACTGAGAAGCTCTGACTATCAAAACAAGAGAGGGGTCACATTAATACCATGTTGAAGGTTGATTTGTTTACAGCTTCATTAAATCCAGCCCATAATGAGTCCCCAGGTCATGCACTGAGATTAAATTCCACTGATAATCTGACCTTTAATCTCTGCCCTCAAAGGGACAGTAGCTCTCTCCCTCCCTATCTGGGAAGAGAAGAAAACTCATCAAATAAAGCCTGTGCAGTGCTTTGAAGGTGTGAAATACTACATGTGATTATTCAGGATTCTTGAGTGTCTTACCTCTCCCTGTGACTGTTGTGTAAAGTGACAGGCTAAATTCTACTCAAAAAAATTGTTTCCCTAATAATGTAGGGAATTTGAATTCTAATCATTTAGACATTATTTCTTTTAGTGTTTTCTTTAATTTTCTATATTTTAGAATTAAAAAAAAAACCAACAAATTATCTATAGATGAAAGAATAAGCATTAGATGGAAGAATAAGTGCCTGTGGGTAAGGAGCAGGGAGAGTGCCACTAGGTACATAATTAGGTTGAGATGTACACAGTACAAGGCCCAGAAGTGTTGCAAAATAAATCTTCTTCTTTAAAAAGCCACCCATTGTGGTTGGGCAGAATCTCCTTGGAAATTTCTCTAAAATATTTCCAAAGAATTTCTTTAAAAATTATATTTTCCTTCTCTTCCCCAGGAGGTGTCACTGGCTGGCTAAAATAGCAACCAGTACCAAAACAGACCTGTGTTTGATGTGCTGCACATACTGGTCTCAGATTTGTAGCACAAGAGCAAATCCTCAGGGGTTCCTGTGAGCTTGCAGGCAGATGTGCCATTATTTTCCCAGTAAATGTTCTTTGGACATGAGTGATGATGCAAAAGGTGAACCAAATAAAGCCACCTTCAAGGCTGTGGAGAACGAGCCACTTCTGCTTTGTAAGAACACAAAGCAGAATTTCTGTCTCCAGTGAAAGGTGCTATCAGTGCTCTACCTTTCAATTACAGTTGCTGGCGCCAGTTCTGAGTTCAGAAAGTCTGGGTTGTTATTGGGGCCCACTCAAATCCCAATGCCAGGTGCCTTGTTTCATCTCAGATGATTTGTGTAGGTGTAGAGGCACATTTGGTGGTTACTGTCAGTTCCTAGCAGTGGTTATTACATTAGAGTTTTAAATAAACCTTCTGTCTTTGATCAGGTCCCTTCCGTGACATCTGGATTTCAGGCAGCAGTTGACTTGCTCAGTCCTTTGGCTTTATTTCAGTTCTCTGCAGTCACCCGAGGAAAGGAATCCCCTTCAGAGCAGAGTAAGTGTCAGATGGCTTTTTACAGTAATACTCTGTGTCTTTTTGTGTGTGGCATTGGCCTCTAAGTGAAAACTGTACTTAAACCATTCCAGAAGCAGGACTCTGTTTACTCATTTAAAACCCACCTTAATAACTTATGAACAGTTGGAAGTTCCACTGGACCTTGGTCCTTTTATTCCCAAAAGAAGGTTTTGAAGATGAGTCTTTTGAAGATTTCTGACTTGATATTTGTGTTTTCCTCAGCCACTGGCTGCAGTAAATGAAGTGATTTAAAGATAGATCAAGGCATGAGCAAGGGAGATGTGAGTTTGCTTATTCAAGGTGCAAACCAGGAACTTGAGACTGGAATTTTATTTTTCAATTCACGACTTGGAGATGTAGGATTCTCTACATCTCTGTAGGACTCATTTTGTGGCATGTCTTGTATGGATATTTCAAATGAGCATCTGAGGTGAGAACAGTTCCCTGTACAGTTCATAAATGCTGCTCTTCTATTGTGGTTTTATTGTCAAGCTTTGCTTGCAAAATACCACCATGCTTTTCTCCCCACCTCCCACCCCCTTGGTGTTTGTTTGGGTTTTTTATTTTTTCAGATCTTCAGAATCTCAAAATTTTGGGCCTGGCCTACTTCCTGTACCTCTTCCTGTTTTCCGGCTTGGAGTACACACTGAGTTTTCTCACTCACCAGAGATTCCACTTCAGCAGGTATTGCAATAAATGTTGTATATTTTGACTAGGATATTTTCCAAAATCTTTTAATTTAAGGTCTCTTCATGTATTTTCAAGAGAGGCTTCCTGACATTAGTAAAGCCACCCCTGTGTTCAGTGGTATTTGGGCTTTGTAAGAAGAATTTATGAAATATAGGCACAATGTTTATCATGAAAGGAAGTACTCCATCTACAACTTCTAAAAGCTAGGGAATATAAATACCCAAGATTAAATTAAAGCTCCTGAAATAGGTATAGCTGTGCTAGTTGTATTGATTATAGTAAAACCTTGCTCAGAAGAGTTTTTGGGTATCAGGACAAGTCTTGAAGCTCAAAGGGACAAAGGATGGGGGGGATATCTGTGTGATGATATTTGCTCATCAGCAAATTCTGCATGGCATATGGTGTGCAGTCATGTCACAGAGCCTGGTTTCCTGTAGTCAACCACCAAAGAAGAAAGAATAGAATCCACCAACAGCTCAGCTTGAAATACTTTTTCTGCCAGCTCATAGGAAGAATTCCAGCCAGGAATGTGAACTTGCAACTTGATTCCTTTGAATAACTCTCAGGGGGTTGTCTCATCTTTCCCTGTCTTTCATTACAGTTTGTGGTTTAACAAATCCATGTGTGTCAAGGAGAGGTTTAGTAGTGCTCTGAGCTCTGTTGTGTCCTGTGCATTCAGGGCAGCCCTCAGTGAGCTGCAGAGCTGTGTGCCAGCAGTGCAGGCTCTGAGGCAGCAAACTTGTGGAGGTGAGGCCCTTCAGTTGAGAATATCCACATAATTCAGTCAATAAGAGGGAAAGGGAAAGTTGAAGAAAATTGAAGGGTGGAGGGAGTGATGTCTCAGACTTCCCAGTGTGACAGTGGATCACCACCACGCTGTGCCTTGCTGACCTCCATCAAACCCTCCGTGAGCTGCACCTTAGAAACCAACATCTCCCATGCACATGGCACAGATGTTCACAGCACAGGGTCACTGGTGTGTGGAGTCTTTGTGGGCCACCCCAGAAACCCTCACCTACCCCACAGCTGCCCAGAGGTGGCTGCAGCCCTTGCCAGCATTGTCCCATCTATACAATAAGACCTCGGAGTTTTCCCTTGCTGCTCTCTGCTTGCCGTGGCAGCTGCTGGCAGTGTTCTGAGAGCTCTGCAGAGCTCTGTGAGCCCCAAGGGCTTTTTGTGTCCCTTGCTCAGGGGAGGGTCGGCCGGGAGCGGTGAATCCCAGGGCAGAACGCTCCGTGCCTGACTCCGTCATCTGTGGTTTTGCCTCCCTTCCAGCATGCAGCAGGGCAAGATGTTTTTCTTTATTGGAATAACAATGGCTGTGATCCAGGGAGGCTATGCTCGCCGAATCAAGCCAGGAAATGAAATCAGAGCTGTAAAAAGGGTAAAAAAAAAAAAATCAATATTTCTTTTTCTTTCCCCCCCCCCACAAATCTGATATGTTAATTTTCAGTCTGAAGTGCAGTGAAGGGTAGTTGGAGGTTATAACTGTATTTGTCCAATCAAAAGAGATTTCTGTCTCATCTATCCAGCTAAATGACTTCTCAAAACTGGTTGTTGGGCATTTATCTGTCTAACTAAACTTTGGAACATTAGAGCTCTTTCTTATGATATGAGCAACAATACTATTGAAACTTTGTGTTCTTGATAATTTATTGCAGTAAGAAATGAGAACAGATTGTCCATCTGTGCAAGTTAGGTAGAATATTGTGAAGAGTATGCTTTATTTCAGTGATTTCTCTTGCAGTGCAGTAACTACTAAAGCTGCTTCAGGGCTGATCTCTGACTTTCTTTCTGGGAAATTATTTTCAATCTGGCTATCTTTGTGCTTGACAGGCTTTCCCTAGAGTATATTTCACTGCTGGGCAGGGAGAAATAGATTCTTTTTCCAATCTTTGATTTGTGATCATCAGTATTACACGTAACAAAAGCATGTATCAATGTTCAGACTGAGGTTTCACTGACAGAAGTGTACATTCCTTTGTTTTGCTTGGCTCTTTCCTCACAGAGATATTGCAGCTGCTGTGCTGGGATGACAGGGAGCAGCTCCCTGCAGTTTATACAGCTGTGGGGACAGTAGGTAGATGTGTTGTGTCCTTTACATTTGTGTGTGGAGCCAAACAAAGCACTACCTTGGCTCCTTGGCAATAGGTTTGCTTGGACTGTTAGAGCCTTGATTGATGTATTTTACATTATTTTGAGGCCAGTGTGATTTCAGTGGTGGCAGGGTAGATTTCCAAACCACTGCATTCCAGTGAATTGACTCAGCTTCTCTTAAAGTGATTTCTGCTGGTGAAACAATCTCCACCCTGGTCCCTGGCAGGCAAACGTTGATGTCAGGCTGCTGCTGTCACGTTTCCCTGTGGATGAACATCAGCTGTGCTGCTTCATCCTCCACATCAGCTTCCCCCATGTGCTCTGTCAGCCTGCTGTGTTTGCTGGCACTGCACTGCCCTTTGCACCTCTCATTTTTATACTCCTTCCTCAGCTCTGCACTAGGACGTGCAGTCACCTCAAACACTCATTTGCTGAGCTGATGGCTCCTCATGAGCACCCATGTCCACTCTGCAGAGACCCCAGCCCTGGGGCACTCTTCTCCATGGATGCCAGTGGGTTTTGTGGGAATCCCCCCTTTTGCTGAAGTTATTTTGGCAGTTTGTGAATCTGCACCATATGGCAAAAGTGGCCTCTGTTAGCACTGTGGTCACAGTAGCTCATTTATCACTGAATCTTCAAAATGAGGCACTCGGTGGCAGTGAATACCCTCCTTTATCACACACAAAGCAGATCTGATCTGTCTTTTCTGCAGGAGCTCTGTAAGCAAGGGAGACATCACAGGGGAATGGAAGTCCAGCTCATGGAGGAGATGAAGAATGCTTTTTATTTTTGGGGTTTGAATTTTAGATGCACCCTCTCTCCCCTTTTTTCCTCTTGGCTACAGAAATCTGAAAGCTAAAGATAAAATCAGCCAAAAACGCTGAGAAAAAGCAGAAGGGCTGTAGTCCTGCTGCGCACAAGCTTTTTCTTCTCTTGTGCCAGCTCAGGAGATGAAGAGTTAAAACCAGATTTCTGTCCAGGTGAACACAGAACAAGAGGAAAAATCCCCCCAAAACGACAGATGTGTAGAGAGAGAACTTGCATGTGGTGTGCAATCATGTGATAGTGAGAGGGAACAGAAAAGTTCAGTGTGCTGGTGTGTGGCCATCCAGGTGACTTTGAAACGGCTACTTGGGAAGAAAGGGCTTTCTGCTTGTAACTTGTGTGCTGTCCCATCCCCGGAAGGGAACTGGCAGGACACCTAGAGTTGGGCTTTAACAAGAGCGGCTCAGATGTAACCGTGTGACTCATTCCTTTTGCAGGCTATTATGTTGCTGATTCCAGCGTTCTTGTTAATTGGATGGGCTGCAAATGTGACCATGCTGAGTGCTGGACTGTTGCTGTACTCCTTCGGTGAGCTGTTCAAAAGGCACTGCAAGCTAAGCACAAATGATTTTCCTTCATGTATTTATTCACACCGTTAAAAAGAGATGCACTTCTAATTTCAAATGACAAGTAACAGAAAGTTGACACTTGGGTTTATGAAATATGAACGAAATGGTGTCTGGGTTTTTCTGATGCTGTTTGTATCACAGGAAGTTGTCATGGTGGTATTTGGAAGCATCCCCAGTGCTCCTGTTGTCCTGTCTCACTGTGGAGCTCTTGAGGATGGTTCTTTTTAACCCTCTCTTAGCAGACCTAGAAGCAAAGTATTCACTAAATAGCTCAGGAAAAAAGTGAGACATGGAACCTTTGTACCTGAGTGGTGCTGCATTATTTCTTAGGCTGGAGGCCTGCACACTCTGAGGGTGTTCAGACTGAGTGAGAGTGAGGGTCAGATGTTTTCAGTGTTTGCATAAATTCTGTTCTGCCAGCCTAAGCTGTTGTTCAGGGAAACAGTCATGAATGAAGTTGGATCCATCTACTGGATGTCTAAAAAGAGATTTCAGGTATTACCAATGCTGCTGACTATTGTTAAGCAGCTCCATATAGGACTTATTACACAAGTGGACTTCTCTTTTGCATGGTACAGCTTGATTTAGAAGTAAACTGCAAACCACAAAATGTACTTATTGAGCCTATTATTTGTCTGGGGCCAGCTGTGTGTTTGACAGGTGAGGAGTGAGAGGGGGTGTTCATTATGTTTAGCCATATTTGAGTCTTCCCTGGCCCCTTCCTGTGGAGACAACTCCATCTCTTCCCAGTTAGGCCAGCTAGAAATGCCTCCGGGGGGGTTCTCTCCTCCTTCTCCTCCCTCTGCCCAGCAGTTGGGGCACCTGCAGTTAAAGCAACCTTGATCATTCCTGCTCTTCCCTTCCCCTTCCCTTCTTCTGTTTTATATGTTTGAGGCACTTCTTTCTTGGCAGAAAAGGCCCCTATTTCAGTAAGAGGGCAGTGATTGCGGAACAACTCCTGGCTTTTGTGTCCAAAAAATTTTGTAACCTTTTCTTCTTGGATGTGACTTTCCCGAGAGAGGCTGTAGCTGCCTCTCCTCCCTGAGTCCAGTGTCCTGCCTGCACAGGGACAGTGTCAGTGTCACTTGGCACAGCCACCTCATTGTGTGTTTGGAACAGAGCAATTCCCTGCTCCACCTGATAAGAGCACAGTGATTTGGAAAGCTGCCAGCTGGCTGATCTGCCCTGTCCATCCCCTTCCCAAGGGCTCACAGAATGAGGGATGCTAATGTGAAACATCTGCTTGGAGCACTCACAGCTCTGGCTCTTCCTGCAGGTTGGCTTGGAGGGGGTGTTCCCATCACTGACCTGGATTAAACCTGGTGACTCAGTGGCGGTAGAGTGCCCAGAGCTCAGCATATTTCTCTGCAGCAGTAACGAGTTTGGGCCACATGTTTGTCACTGTTGTTCTTGTCTGTTCTGAGCTCTGCTGTTCACTGACAATCTCTTCTGTGGATTTTTCCAGCTGCAGCCATTGTTATCCCGTGTTTGTCAGCAGTGGTGTCAGGCTATGGTGAGTGTCCTTCCTGCTCTGACCGGCTGCCCTTGGCCACACCTCTGACCTCTGTATTGACTTGGCTCAAATTACACAGAACTGACCTTGAGTTGAGTGAAGCATCAACAGGAACAGTTGTGGATCCATCTCGGGGCCTTCTGCAGAGGAGCACAGGGAACCACCCCATGGGTCATACCTGGCTCATAACTGATAATTTCAGCACTAACAGCAGTGACCTGCTCAGAGTGACCATCCATATCACACTGGAATTTTGTGCTGTGTAACACAGCTCAGTCCAGTGTGATGGGGAAACTGCAGCGACCTCATTGCTGGTGGTGATGAGAAGTGGGCAAAGGCCACAATAGGCATGAGGAGGGAACAGTCTGGGCTCTCTGAAAAGGACACCAGCCATCCCTGCCAGCAGTGAAATAATTTCTTGCTGATTCCTTAGAAAAGACCTGAAACCTTCTAGCACTGGTTGCTCTGTTACCTTGTAAAGCAGATGTAGGATGTAGCTGTGGTGCCATCTGTGGATAACACAGCCTTGGGTCAGCTGGGTGCCTCCCAGGACTGCAGTGCTTGCTGAGGTGGAAAAGCAAGGTTTTGCTCATTAAGGTCATGTTTATGTTGCTCTTATTTAACTTGCCTCCACAGTTCTGTGTTTATTGTACACCTGGGCCTTCTCAGAAAATCTTGTGTACAATGTGAAGCTTTTGTTTTGGGTAGGCTTGGGGGTTTTTGGGAGCTATGGAACGTGCACTGCAAATTGTCCCAGTCAAGCACTCACGGCAGGCCCTGGTGTTGATGCAGTTGTGAGGGCCTTGGTGGAGGGCAAGCACAGACTGGGGACTGGGTAAGAAATGATGGGAGGGGAAGATGCAAGTGGGAAATACCCCCAAAGAACAAAGCTCCCAGAGCTACAGCCGTGCCCAGACCCCACAGTCTCACGCTCTGCTTGCACAGGCACTGCCAGCCAGAAGGGACGAGTCATGGGCATCCTGAGGAGCCTGGGCGCCCTGGCCAGAGCCCTGGGACCCATCCTGGCAGCTGCAGGTGAGTGTGGCCTCGTGCTCATTCCTCTTCTTGGCACCAGACAGCCCAAGTGGGGCAGAAGGGACACAGGTATCCCCTGCTTGGGGTCAGAGCCCTTGAGCATTTTAGGGTAAAGGGACAGAGGAAGGGGAAGCAGCCTCAGAGCTCGAACGTGGGCTAATGTTAACTCCAAGCAAGCCAGAATCTGTTTCCTGAGTTTAGCCACGTGCCAAGCTCCTTGCACCCTCTGGCTCAACCAAGGGGTCAGTAGTTCTGTTCAGCTGTGCAGGTACTGTGTGAGCACAACAGCTTTGAGGGCATTCACACATCTGCAAGGACAAGCAGAAATTAACAAGATGACTTCCCTTTCTTTTGCAGTTTACTGGCTGGCTGGGGCAGAGATTTGCTTCACTATCTGTGGAGCTTTTTTCCTTGTTCCCTTGGCTCTGCTCAGGTCTATAAAACAGCAGACAAAGGAGGAGTAGGAAGGAACCACAAAACCATCACCAGCTTCCAAGGACCTCTGCAAGACCTGACTCTTGACACCTGACTCTGCTGAGCAAATAGGAAGATTTTGATCTTGGAAGGAGATACACGATGACCATTTGCAGCAACAACACACAGCAGTTATGTTTAAGGTGGCCTCCCAGCCAGCTGGGTTAGCTTTGCAAATAGAGAAACACCAAACAAAAGAAAACAGACACACACCCTCCCCAAGAGCTGAGTAAGGCATTAAGAGCAGCAGAGACAGCACAACAGCAGCAGGCCTGGAGCCCTCCCCACTCACTAGGTGCTGTTGCACACAGGACTCTGCTCTGCAGGGGCTGGGCTGGCACAGAACAAACCCTCAGGACCATTCTGGTGGGGTTTGTGTACAAGTGGTACGAGAGCTCTCCAAATGCTGCATCCACACCTGCAAACATGATGGCCAAACATAAGCAGAAGCACACTGCAGGCTGTCTGGTACCCCACTGGTACTTCAGGTGGACTGTTTTTAATATACAATTGAATTTGGAGACATGTTTTATATTTCTAATACTGTGTGATGTTTTTGATGACCAAGCCCTGATCTTTTTGCATTACAATAAATGGTTACATTGAACACTCTTGTGGTCAGTTCATTACAGTTGTTACCCCCTCTGAACTGAACATCCCTGCCTGGCTGAGGCAGAAGGGGGCCAGAATTTTACCCAGGGTGCCAAAGGCCTCCTTGAGGGAGCCAGCCATGGACAGCACCATGCTGACCCAGCTAATGGGTGAGGGAAGGAACCACCACCAGGCTCTGTCCGCTGCTGAGCTGGGAATCTCTGGGAAGGGAGCCCTGCAGTAGCCAATTGGAGTATTTTCTGAGAAGGAAAGCCATCATTAATCAACACCTTAATCATTAAAAGAAAACTAAGCAAATGAGACTACAGAATAAAAGTGTACAAGTTTTGAAAGCAGAGCATGATTTTTTTTTCCAAGAGTTTTATTTGTGAGTAGAACTTAATGATACAAGAAAGAAAGAAAAATACAGGACTTTATTCTGCCCCAAAGTGTGTAACCATACCATACATGACTACATTTCATATTGTAATACAAAGAACTAAAAGAACAAACTACAAAATTAGAAATTAAGAGTCATTGCATATGTGGTCAAGATAAATGGAGGGACTTCAGTAAAGAACTGAAACATACAGCAATTAGTCATTTAGTTACGACCCTGCAATAAAACACAATTTAGCAAAATAAGTGTTGTTTGCTTCCTAGTGTACAAGGACATACAATGTTAGAGCAGAAGCTGAAAGCCATTCGTGCCATGCAGTCCTGCCTGAGTGCTGCTGTCCAGGGGCTCCGGCCCAGTGCCTGCCTGCTCTGTCCCACACCAGCCCTGTCACCTTTCCCACGGTCCCAGTGCCCACCTCGAACCCTCTGTTCTCACCTGAACACTGACAGCTCAATTCCACTTCCAGTTGTTCCCCTTCACCGCCCAAAACCAGCCCGAGGCATCGGCACCTCCCAGCCCGACACAGGCCCTGCTCTGCCCGCCCAGAGCTGCCTCCAGCCGCTCCACCCACCCGGCCCTCTGTGCTTTCTGCTGCATGAATGTAAGGCATTAGTTCTCTGCTGTTTTACCAATTGCAACATTTAATATTGTCCTAAAGGTTACATCCATGTTCTGTTGTGTTACAGACACTTACTGTGAGTCAGCGTGTTGCCCTCACCCCCACGGGATGTTGGGGTTTGCTGCTGTTAAACCCAAAATGCAAATTCTAGAAACCAGAACTGGTCACTGCCCCGCCGGCGCTGGGCCGGGGAACGGCACCCGCATTCCAGAGAATTCCGCAAGCTTGACCTGCCTGATCTTAAACTACTTTTACAATTAGTGATAGACACAAGCATGGCAATAACTGGGAAATAGTGAACTCAGTAATGAGAGTGATTTGCCATGCTGCACATTAAACAAACATTTATAGCAAACGGTGAAAATACACCTTTAAGGTTACACGGGATTTCTGTACTTGACCGCTGGCAACAACAACAAAAAGATTTAAAGAAATGCCAGCTTCTGTAAGTGAAAATATAATTACTATAAAACAAGGTGAAATACTCAGTGTAATGCATTTACATTTTTGTCAGTGGGAAGGAACAAACACAAAAGGCTGCACATGGGGTTCATGCACAGCAAGGTTGCATGTGCAACAAAGGGATTTTTAAGAGGATGAAAAAACTGTGCTAAGGCCCAAAACACACCTGCCCATGCTCCACACCACCAGCTTTTGCTTCAGTTACTATTTAACCTTTTCTAACAGCCAAATCACCACATGACTCAGTGAGGCAAGAGCAAAGACAGATTTCCCTTAAACTGTAATTCACTAGAAAGAAAAAAAAACAAGCCAAGATTGGGCTCTTTGAACACACAACATAAGCAGAACACACCATGGACATTTCAGTCCTAGACATCAAAGACTGATTTCACCAGCCAGTTATAAAATAAAACAAAGTGAAAAACACCTTCATTTTGTAACAACAGTGAGAAGGGAGAAAGAGAGGAAGCAATGGAGAGCCTCAAAGCTTGGCCAAACCACAACCTGTACTAACAAGCTTGCAGAAGAGTTTACATGTCAGTTCAAGAATTCACCCCCCTTGAGAACACCACTGCAAAAGCATCCTCTCTAAAAGTCAAAATTTAAGAATTTTACTTGTGACTTGGAACAGAATATTGGAAAGAACACTTCTTGTGGTAAGCAATGGGTGTTTTATTTTTAATTGTGATTTTTTTATATTCTTTTGCAAAGCAGTGCAGGCTTTAAATTAAAAATAGTGAATCAATAGTGACTTCCACATGGAAGTCATTTACATTTGATTACAAACTAGGGATCAGATCTGTGGCAGCTGCTGAACACACAGGATTAGCACCTTTTTGGACATGAGTTTCTGGTTATAACCCTAAACAATCAAGCCATAACTTGAGGGGCTGGTTGGATTAATTGTGGCATTCATTTACATAGTAAGACAAAACACTCAGTACGATCTGGTACATTCTAGTGGTTAATGGATTTTAAAATATGACAGTGTTTCTGCAGTGGGTTGGCCTTTAGGAGTCACTCTTCTTTTTGCTCTTCTTCAGGAAGGAAGGAGTGCGGAACTTCTTTTTCTTTTTTGATGGGGACTTCCCTGGAGATTCATCACTACCTGCATCAGCTGCTGTCCCCTCCTCAGCTGTTGGTGTTGCTGGCTCTTCAGTGGGTTGGGACTGGGGTTCTTTATTTTCCACTGCAGGTGGTTCCGTTTGGCTTTTGGGCACATCATGATCACATCTCCCTTCCTCCTTTCCTAAGGGAGGGAAGCCGAGTGCTTCCGAAGGCTCATCAGGGGTGAGATCTGGGAGGGTTTGCTTGAAGGTTGCAGCATCACTGTCATCTCTGTAGGTCTGGTCCTGCCGTGTCTCTGGTGGACGGACAGACAGTGACAGTCAGTTTACAAAAGTGTCCCTGGGGCAGGGCAAGCGAGGCAAGTGGATGGTGAGCGTGCTCTACAAGAAACTAATATATTTACTTTGCATGAAGGCCTTTGTAATAGGGCTGTTCTCCAGCATTGGGCACAGAAGAAATAAGACATTCCGAAGTTCTGTTTGTTTTTAAGCTTCTTCACACAGAACAGATAAAGCTGAATTGCATCAGCAAGAAAGTAACTGTTTAGACCTCGCTCCTGTTTCACTTATGGCATTTGCAGGTGCACAATGTTTTAGTGCAATAAAGCAGGAATTACACCTACAGTTTTCATTGGCATTGAGTAGAGCGTTTTGCAATTCCATACTTTTATTCTTATTTCTTTTGGAGAGGTAAGACTAATTGCTGATTTGCAGTGATCCCATACATGCAAATCTATTGATTTCTAAACTGTTCGTTTGCCAATTTATAATCCCAATGAAGAGATTTTCATAACATTCTTCCATGAGATCTAACAGATATTGCTTCAAAATGTAATTTCCTATCACAAAGGCTTCACTTTTTTTTTTGCAAGATATGAGTACATATTATGGATTCCTATAAGTAAAATCCATGTAGTTTATCAAATTAAATGAGCTCAGCAGGTTATGCAATACAGCTTGTTTTGTTTATTGTATGTGATGTCAAGAGCCAAACTCACCCTGTAAAAGGGAACATCAAGAGTCCAGTGGTAGCTGTATGTCCAAAGGGGAACTGAATCACTCCTCCCTCAACTGCAACACTGTCCCCACTCACCGCTGTGCTTTAGGATGTTCTGTTTAAGGCTCCTCTTTGTGCATGGGTTCAACAAGGAGCACTTTGTGGGGCTCCCTGCAATGCTGTCCGTGCACCGCAGCCGAGCAGGGTCCCGTTAGCTGTGCCACATCTATCCCCACTGATGTTACATAAGGAGGAATTTAGAGCAAAATCCAGGCCATGCTCATTGTGAGGCACAAATGAAAGGCAACTATTTTTTCCTCCTTTCAAGATCTTGTTTGTTTTAATTTGAAAAGATTGAAGGCTTTCACAAGAATTTACAGAAAATACTTGATACCTTCACATTTTTCCTATAAAAATGACAGTGTTCTTTTTACTTCTGCCAGATGGGATTAATAATTCTCTGATATATTTTAGAGGGCTCTGTTGTGTGAATACCTGCTAGGAGACAAACATGTTTTGCCTAGAGCACCAAGAACTTCTAATAGGTTAAATAAACACCACACACTAGTATCCAGTGCAAAACACTCGGAATGCACAAGTTAGCAGTTTAGAAGTTATAATGCGGGCAGGATTTAAATCAGAGCAAGAAAGAGAAAGCAGTTATGTACAGTACAAGTTGCCTTCTGTAGGCTGTAGTTTAGCCTGTCTATGTACGGCAGACACAACATAATAAGAAACACGAGTTACAGTTCTTCACTACCACTACCCTGCTTTTGGATTTGACTTTTCAGGAATTAACTGAAAACATTGCTGAGCTCTTCTCCCTGGGATCCAGTGGCAGGATGTGTGGGAATGGCTCAAAGCTGCACCAGAGGAGGTTCAGACTGGACTTTGGGAAGCATTTCATCTCTGAGAGGGTGGTCAGACATTGAAATAGGCTTCCTACTTACTGAGAGCTGGTCAAGGCCCCAGGACTGTCACTGTTAAAGAGGCATTAGGACAATTAGCTTTAACTTTTGGTCAGCCCTGAATTGGGTCAGGCAGTTGGACTAGATGGTCATTGTAGGTCCCTTCCAAGTAAAAAATATTATATTCTATTCATTAGTTGGCCCAATTT
This sequence comes from Ploceus nigricollis, assembly GCA_013399945.1. Taxonomy (NCBI): domain Eukaryota; kingdom Metazoa; phylum Chordata; class Aves; order Passeriformes; family Ploceidae; genus Ploceus; species Ploceus nigricollis. The sequence goes on along the minus strand of VXBC01010265.1, from coordinate 153,450 downwards.
TTAGAACATGCACCATATTGGACTGTCAGGTTTATTTTACTTTTTTAAATTAAGTTTAAAAGATACTTTTGAAGTTTTAAAAAAGGGATTAGAGATTCTTCAAATTAAAGAATAGGAAGCTACAGGCATTCAAACAGTATTTGCCAGCTGGCCTCAGCACTGAATAAATATAAATGGGTTTCTAACTCATTAACGCAGGACTGCCATCCTTCCCAGTTTGTCAAGTTCCCATCATCCTTAATAAATAGATTAAGATGATGCTGGAATCAAGCAAACATCTGTTTATCTAGTTTGCGAAGGGCAATATTTTACCAGAATTTGGAAGATTTACAAATTTCCACAATTCCACAATCAATTAAGCCAGCACACAACATGTAAATGCCCTGCTACTCTACTGGATGGATTTCAGTAACAGAACTAGAAAGCTTTAAAAATACATTTCTTGCTGCAAAACCTACTCACAGTTTAAGAACTCAGCAGCACCTCAACATTTTAAAGGGTTTTTTAAAAAATCATGTTTACATCCATGCTCTCCCTTTATATATGTATATATACATATATATATATATACACTGTAGCTTAAGAGTTTAAAGCATAACATCAATACTGGTGTGTGTTTACAAGTCACATTATTTATGAAAATAAATGTTTATGGGGTTTTGGTTTGTGGTTTTTTTTTCAACACAACAATGTGGACAAACATACAAACTAGGCTATAACTGAGTTAAAAAACCCTTGACTGATTACAGCTCCACTGAAATAGAATATGGCGAATCAAAGTTGAGAAGAGGTTGTATACTGACAACAATGTCATTCAACAGAACCTCCCCCAGCCAACATCCTCATGGTATGAACTTCCAGTTATTCTCTAAAATAAGCTTTGTATGTTTGTCCTGGAAAACTTATACAACTAGAAGAGTTTGTCGAACACAATTCCCTGTTTAAAACAACTTTCAGGTTTTAGAACTTTATCAGTAGCATCACAGGTGTCTACAATATAGTTTGACTTTCACACCTATGACAAACACACTGACTTTTAGATATAACAGGACATACAAACATCGTTATTCCTTTAAAGTATAATCCAAAGGAGCCCTGCAGAGCTAGCCAAAACAGCTGTAGAAGTTGCTGCCACCAAGTACTTGCTGTTATTCCTTGGCTGGAATTTGAATTCCCTACAGTTAACATAAAACACAGGAGTAGTCCCATATCCATTTCCATGCAGAAGTCTGCTGTGTAAATTTAAATCCATGTCAGTGGATTTTGCTCTGGAATAGATTAGGAACTCTTCTGTTTTGTTACCAGGCCCAAGCTGTTTGGGCAGCAGCAAACTGTTGGGGCAGAAACTCCCAGGGCTGTTTCAGCTGTATCTGCCAGGCAACTTCAGACTATTCCTTTTTAAACTGAGGAATTGGACACACAGATATGGAAACACGGAAGCTGACTTTCACAGTCTCTCTCAAAGGGGAAGTGCGCTTTAACATGAGAACTGCAACTGCCTGGAATTACATGGAATTGAGAACTAAAGAAATCAACATCTCAACTGAAGAAACCTGCTTTTTTAAAAAAAGCAAAACCAAAAAAAAACTTTAGTAAACAAAGATGCAAGAGTGAAGCAAAGCACAAAAGCAGGTCAGAGTATGGAATGATACTTACTATGGTAACAGGTATTCTTTAGCATATCCATCTCCTGTTTGTAACGCAGCCACAAGAAGAAAAAAGCACAAGTAGAGAATCTATGCATTCATCACAGCCATTGTGTTACATTAGAAGAATGGTGGCAACCATTCTTGTAGAAAACAGAATGAGATGAAGTAGTGAATGGCAGACTAACAGACAAGTGATATATCCAATGTACAAGGTAAAGGAAACAAGACAATAATTGGATTACACCTGATCAAGATTATAATTTTATCCTTTTTTTAGGGAATTATCAACTTTTGCAGCCTGGCTCTCATTTTAGTTAAAACTATGACATAAGGTGAGCAAATAAGCAAATTTAGATTCAAATTGAGTAGGAAAAATATTTACTGAAGTGTAATCCAAGTACAATAATGTTTAAGAAATGTGCAATCAGTGAAGAAGATTTACCAAAGCATCTAGATATGTGTCTGGTTCACCATCAGACACTATTTCATTTAGTAAGAGCAATTACCTTGCAGAAAATGTACAAAAAGGTAAATCAGTTGAGAAACATCAAGAGATGACAAGGCAATTCTGAAGAGATGGAAATTTGTCTTTATATTAATGCACACTTCTTTATTATTGTAAACGAAACTGTTAGACTCACAGTTCAGTGGAGTATCTCATAGGTAGTACAACAATGAAATACAAGAAGTCATTTACTGTTATTAGCTCTAGTTCATGTACTCCCATGCGTCAGTCACTAAGGATGCAGTTACTGGTTCCCCTGGCCCCCAGGGAGAAGAACGTACCTTCCTCTATTTTAATCGGCGTACTGGGAGGAGTGCGAGCTGAACTGGGGTCAGGGGGGCTTTTCTCTTTCTGTGGCCTGCCATCTTCTGAAGGCTCTGCAGATGTAGGCAAAGGGAAATTAAAAAGGCAAATAAAACTTCTCTGCATGTAAGAAAACAAGTATCCTTTTGCTCCATGCAAGAAAGATACCAATACATTTTTCTGAATCAAAATTCTGCCAGGATATTAAATAATACCAAAACAAGCAAAAGAAAATTAAGCGATAGTTTGATACTAACAAAACCATTCAAGTTACTGTTGTGCTTTGTAGCTCTTTTGGGAGGTGGTTTTTTTCCTTTAAGCAGGCATAAATAATGACATCATTTATGAATTGATTTATGCTGCTGTTATAAAGAAAACTTGTGAGGAAAAACCACAAGGAAGATATAAACAAATAGGGAGGAGGGGATACGCTACCAGGCCTACACAAGATAACACTCTTTTGCTTGCTTTGTATTGCTGAAATTTGGAGTAAACAAAATTGCATTCCGAAAGAAAAGAAGACTGCACAGACAATCAGAAAAACATGCAGTAATTATATGATTCCAAACAGATTTCACAGTGCTTTGAGTATTTGTTATTAGTAAGGAGGGTCCCCCTTGCTTCCAGCTTTAAATAGCCCTAGATCCAAAGGAAAACATTAACAGAGTACACCATATATCAGGAACAACACTAAAACGTTGTTCCATGCAGTTCACCTACACAATTAAAGTGAAATCAGTCCCACAGATGAGAGTCAACTGACAGAATCTCCACATGGTGTAGATAAAGAGGTGGTTCCTTGGATTGCAAGCACAGCTGTACCATGTTAGTAATACCTGAGGCCTCAGCCAAAAGGTCAGGATCAGACCTTAATGCTTTGATCACTGCAGTATGAAATTCCTTATGGGAGGACTTCTGCCCATCTGGCTCTTCTCCATTTAGATGTGGGATGATTTGCTGCATGGTCTGACAAGAAACCCATGCAGCAGCAAACTGAATGTTAGCTAAAGACTTAGACAGTGATGATACGTCACGATCCTGTAAAGTCTTCGTATCTGTTCCTTGAAAGGTGTTTGATCTCCCTTTCAAATCCAGAGATTTTTTATCTGACGTGTTTTGCTCACTGATGGTCTGATTTCTAAGCACTGCACTCTGTTCCCCAGCTGGTGTCTGTCTCAGTAACACAGTCTCTCCATATTTTGATACCTTATCTAAGAAGGATGTGGCATTGTTACTGAGAGAATAAAGGTATGCAGTTAAACAGACATGACAGCGCAGCATCCCACCCTACCCCACTCAGTACTTCATAAACCAAACACAATGGTTCCTACATTGTGGTCCCAAAAAGCAGCTGCAGGGGACACACACACTGTGAAAGAAACAGCACTTTGGATTCTTGCATCACTCAAATTCAAAACCTCACAACAGATGAGCATTCTAAGTATCATCTCCTAAAATTATTCAAAAGTAAAGCAGGAGAACCACTTCAGATGCAGCAACAGCCTCTTTTTATAGCACAAATCTGTCATAATTCTAGGATAATTGAAAAAGTCCATTTTGGTACAAGTCCCCACAAGATGTCACATTTCCAAGCAACAATCAATGTTATTCTGTATCTTCTCCATTCAATGTATTTTTCAAATCCACAAATTTCAATGACTTAAAAACCTGCAGTGTTGCTGCTATAAAGTACCACCATTCCCTCACCTTAGCCTAAGCTCTAGGGCTAAGGGAAACAAAACAGAGCAAAACCAGTACCAAAATACCTTTTTGATGGAAGCTTTCAACTTCCTGCCAGCAGGAGTAACTGGCCCTACTGCCCAGTTTGTCTATAAGGACAATTGTCTATAAGGACAAAGTGAGACCTATGCATTTTACAGAACACAGTTAAAACACTTAGATCACACATTTTATCTCTAATATACTTTTCAAATTTCTAATTCACACAAAAAACTGTGTGAAAAACTGAAACATAAAAAAGCTGGGTAATTTATCCATGGCCTTTGCAGGTAACCCACCTTCCAATTACTAAGAAACTTGCTGATAGTACAGTCTATTGCAGAAAAAACACACACAGAGAAACCAACCTTCTGGTCCCTTCTGCTTTCTTTCTACTTCTTTGCGATATTCTTCCAGTTCTCGGTCAGTGAGTTTATTGAAGGGATTTGGTCCTGTTGTGCTCACTATGACTTTTGGTTGATATTCTTTCTCAATTATTGCCTTTGATGCAGTCACCAGTTCTCCCTGGCAAAAGAAAATTAAGATACATCTGCAATCAAGCAGTAACTTGCAGAACCTTTAGAGGTATAGAGGCTACAAAGCAATCAAAAACAAAACAAAAACATAACCTGGAAAATGCTACTTTTTCCTCTTTTAGATTAAAAAAAAAATCTATTGCAGATTTTTTTTTTAATCTGATTAACAGGAGGTTAATATAAAGGACAAAACAGGTCTCCACCAGGGAATATCCACCATTAAGCAGTAATCAAACAGCAGCCAAACAGTCTAGCTGAATTATATTTGAAGTCACAAAAGTTTATCAAGTTTCTTTTTCCCGCCACAAAAGAAACACGATACCAGGCCCACCTGCATGGCAGTCTGGGCACAGAATACTCGTAAAGGGTCAAGAACTCAGCTCATGGGTATTTTTGTTTCTGTTTTGTTTTGGGCTTTTATTATTATTATTTTGCTTTGGGTTTTTGTTTTGCTTTGAATTTTTTTGATAACGGAAAAGCTATTTCTTGCAACTACTACATTGCACTTAACAGATGTTATAGCAAAAAGCCATCTTGTATATGTTCTGCATACACCAGATTAACAGTTTATTATAAGCCACTTTAAAGTAATTAAGTTCAACTGTAATCAGATATAAGTTACCATATTTACATCTATAACATTTGTCATATAAGCCAGATAAAAAGTTATACAAATAAAAATATAACGAGCAATTCTAAGTACAGTTAAGTTCCAGTGGACAAAAGCAGCTGCATCAGATTCTCTAATGTTAAAGTTTTTTGTTTTTCTTCTCTAATCCTGTGGTAAAGGCTACAGCGACTGGATTTTCATTGTCTCAGGTATAGAAAATGCTTGCCTGGAGATAGCTGCTCTATCTCTCAAATGACTTGTCTAAGCATTTGGTTTTTTCCATTGGATATACAGAAAAAGAGATATTTGAACTCCATTAGCCAATAGGTATGGGCTACCGATTGACCCAGGTCATCTCCATATTCAAATGTTGCCTGTACCAGTATTTAGAAGAAAGCATTAGAAAGCACAGTTCAAAAATATGCAGTGCCTAAAGAGAGACAAACATTCCATCCCATGTCCACACTTCATGGACAAGCACAGGATGGCCACTGTAAAACTGATGATGCAAACAGACAGAATGTTGTTTTGGATGGCAAGAGCTGCTTTGGACAAGTTGTCAGCACCAAAGAGGTGACAGACAAGGATGTCTGGATGGAAGGAGGACAAGAGCAGTGCTGAAAGCCTGATGAGAGATCTCCAGAAATCTGGTCTAGAGCAATCCAGGGAGGTAAGATGGTTGTTATAATCTACGCTGCTCTTCAGGAAGCAAACACCAGAGAACAAACAGCCTAACAATAAATCTCTACTGCAAGAAAGGAAAGTTCCTGAAAGGAACTGCAGGAGAGAAATGTCTCTAAAACATTACAGACACTTCAATTTCTTCATAAAATAAGAGGAGAATTCATTCTATATGCAGAATGTCAGTAGAATGTCAAAACCTTTTCTCAACTATATCCATGAAGCATTGATTTGACAATAACAGCTTTTCTCAGAAGATAATGTATAAAAGGGTCAGAGAAACATCAACCTTTGTACAAATCCTAATTGTTTTGTAGAAAATTCAAAACACCCCTAAAACTACATGTCTCAGCTTTTAATGATAGCAGAAAACTGATGCCCATGGAAATTTAATATTTCCCTTTCTGTCTTTGCCCACATTTCAAACTAAGTCCATAGTTTTAACTGAAATTCAGCATAAGTAGCAGGACCTTGTAAAGCACTGATCTCAGGCAGAGTTTCTAGAGTTTTCTGGGAACAAGACACACAAGTACCCATTAGTATCCCTAGAATTTCTAAGAATCTCTTTGAAAGTTGCAAGTTAAATCCAGAATCACTGGGTAGAACAACTTCTAATGAAACAGAATGTTACTGAATGCCTGTTGATTTAATGGTGACAAACAGCAAGACAGGCAGCTTGCAGATGCCTGGTGCACTGGCATGATGTGTTCTCCTACTTAGCAGAGTACCTTTGTTAAATACTGGGAATGAAAGCAGCAAATCAAGCTTATCACATTTGCTAGACTGAAAAAAAAAAGAAACCAGAATGAAACCCTCACAAAAAACACCCACAATCAATGCAAACAGTATTTGTACTTGCTGAGTAGCTTTGACCCAAGAGAAGCAGCATTGAAAAGATCAGAGGCAACAACGCTGCATCATAAACGCAGAAAAATTATACAAGAAATAAGAAAGGAAAACTTTTTTTATTTTATTTTAAAATACTTTTTTTTATCCAGTTTTACTCAGAATCAATAATATGGAAGCTGTTCAAAGGCTACCAATGAAAAAGTATACTGGTAGAGCGACTGAGTCTACATGGGAAATAAATGATAGTAATATGTTAATAAGTTCTGCAATATGGTTACTCTATAGCAGTATGATTAGTCTAAACCATCATTACTTCTAAATCTACAAGCAGATATGTTTACTTCACAGAATAGGCCACAGAGCAGCTTCTAAGAATTCAAATAAAAATATACAACACAAAATGAAACATGGGACAGAAAGAAAACAAGTATAAAGGACTAAAAAGACAGTACAGAACATATTTCCAATTGTTAAATGTGACACTAAAATAGACAAGACTTTGCAGAGCTATCAACCTGACCATGCCATTCAGAGATTCCTAAGAATGTTCAGAAAAACTGAACAAGAAAATTAGTCTGGAGTTACTTCCAGTATTAAAGAGCCTGTAAAGAGGGAATAAATCCCCATAGACTCACACTCTGTTTCAACATAAGATGACATGAAAAAATTAATGTTCTAGTGATCCCATTTGGATTAGGTTGATCCTGGTATTACTTTGATGATGATTCCAAAAGTATTTAGATGACTATTTGAAATTTGATCACACGTGTATGCACTCAAATATCAGCAGCATTTTCTCCACTGTAAGAAACACTGGATAGATTATGTTAATGAAGAGAATGTATTTTCATTCTGTAAGGGTATATACTCCCACAGACACAAAAGGAAAGTCATTTATAGCTAATGATATGCAACATACCTTCATATTAAACATGGACTTCATACTTCCTACATGAAAATTTAGATAATCAAGTAATTTTGTAACTTCTAACACCACCAAAAGCCAAAACGCCAAACCTGGCTTTTAGAGAAAAATTTAAAACTGACCATTATTTAACAGGCAAGCACTTCACCTTGTTCTCAGGGATAAATATGACCAAATATAAATATGTTATCATATTCTGATAATATATAATGATATATGATAATATATTCTCAGGGATAAATATGACCAAAACTGGCACTTTATATATGCCAATTCTTCTTTCAATCAGACGGGAGGTTCATAATAAGGGTCTAAGTTAACAATTGCTCCTAACATAATCTAACATTAATGCAGTGCCTTTATCCAAAGCACCAAGATTCCTGAGGTACAGTTCATGTAGAAGTCACCACTTAAACCCAGTGCCACCTCTGGGGCAGCACTGAGAGGGTCTGGATTAAGAACAAAGCAACAGAATTTCCATTATAAAGGAACATACCCAGAATGGGTGAATCCCCTTCTATTTAAAATTACTGAAAATTCATGTGAATTTATTTTCTTATGAGACTGCAGAATGGTTGTTGGTAAGAATAACCAACATCCCCTGTCAATCAGCCAAGACTGCAGCAGAAGCTTGGTTAACCAAGTCTGACCAGGAATAAAATCAGATGATGCACAAGGAGGTTGTCTTGCAACATGACCAGGACTTCTCAGAACATGGATAAAGCAGGTGACAAGGCAAGATGGAGTATTCACTGCTGCAGCCATAGGCACAGGAGCTCAAAGCAGTACATGCATACTGTACACAAGGAGGCATTTCTTCATCCAAAATAGTGTGCATTAGTATTTGATATAAATCTCAATGTTAATTGAAAATATAATACATTGTGTTACTGCAATTACATTAAACTTTTTACATGAACTGTCATTGAGTGTCAAAGAATTTGTCAACTGAGAACTTCTATTTGTCAGGTACCTAAAAGTCCCTAAGACCTTGACGTACAGGATTCTTCAGTTTCATTGAAATTTTCAGGTGAGGTTTGTGTGGGCCTCATAAGATTGCTTACACTTCCTTTGTTCCACAAAACACAATTGTTTTATGGCGGAATCTTTCAAAGAAATTTCTCTGGTGGTTGTCTTTTGTTGCTGTTATTTTTGGGTTCATTGGATTTTCTGGTTTGGGTGACATTTTTTTAGAAGGAGGTTGGTTGGTTTGGGGTTTGTTTGTTTTGGTTTTGTTTCTTGGGTTGTTATTTTTTTTCCCCGAACAGGAAATTATTAAGCATTTGGGTCACAATCCATGTTAAAATAATAAAGATTATGAAATAGGCCACTTCTATTTCATAATTACCCCTATAATTTACATTGTGATCTAATTTGACACACTATTTCAGGCAGAAAGCACTTTCATGACACCACAAAAAAATGAAACAATTTGGACATTTAAACCCTAACAGGATACTACTAGACAAAAATCACATAACCACTAAACCATTTGTTGGCTCTCTGCCATCTGTAAAAATGCATGTAAACTATCTGACTACTTTTATAGAAAAGCTATGTCATTGTTTGAACATAATACTTGAAATATATCGTCGTTAAAAAAAGACTTGTGTTGTGATAATTATCATTAAAGTAATTTTTCACTTTGAAGCTATTATTGTGGAAAATAAAAGCCATGCACTGCCTGAAAGAATTTAGCTTTATTTTACTTTTTGTCTTAAACCCAGAAATGGTGTTTTATTATTTTTCCTTTCAGAATATGGACAAAACAAACTGCAATGTGAAAAACATGACCATCATACTCTCAGCAAGATCCAAGTATCTATAACACAAACTGGCTCATTAGAAAGTGTCATAAAACCACAAGGTTTCCAACAATGGTGTAATTCAAAGTATTCTGTATTTTTTTTCATGCAAAAGCTATTCTGATAATGAGGTGTTTAGGCATGACCTAAACCCAAGATTTAAGAATCTTTTAGGTAAAACACTGGAGCAGAGGAGGCACTGATGCTTATTTAAACACCGTGCTTCCACACTAGATGTGCTCTAAGAAATGTTATTTGCAGTGTGCATCTGCTCCATTCAGTCAGCCCCAAGGACTGCCCACCACAACATGCCCACACCTTATTCTTGAACTTATTCTTGAACTTATTCTGTATTTAATGGATATTATGCAAGCACAAACATGACTACAGGTCTGAAAGCCAATTGATTTTGCACATGTGGGGCATTACTTAGCAACTCTTGTAGCTAACTGCAGGAAGTATGAAGGAAGCCAGTTGTCCAGTGCTCTGGGATCAAGAGTTGACAGTGTTTGTCACGTAACACACAGAGTATCCTCAGAATTACACTGATGTAATCAGGCCGAGATCAAGCTAATTCTAAATTGATCTCAAATTAGAATAATTCAACACTAACAGCATGCATAAAGAAATCCTCTATATGCAGGACCTGATCAGCACTTTAACATCAAAAGTTTCCTCACCAGCTTCTACAGACAAAGTAACTGTTTGCATCATTGCATATACATAATTTGAAGATCCATCTATTTTCATTTTTTAAAATTTTCTAGCCAAATAATTTCTTACAGAGGAAAAAGATCAGGGTAAGGAGAGGTTAAATGAAGGGTGAACAACAGTATTTAGAGCAGTATGACAGGGCAGTACCTTTCTAACAGACAGAGATTTAGCGGGACTAAAGGCCTGCTCTGTGAGATCGAGCCCTTCAATAGATTCCGTACAGTCTGAGAGGGGAGCATCCTGCAACAGTAAATTGAGTAAACAGAGCAAACCGAGCCCGGGCTTTACAACATCAACCAAAAGCATTGTAATGCTTGCTAAAAACATGCAAAGAAACAGTAACTGGTAGATGAAATTGCATATGACAATGAATTGACATGCACACAATATGACACCCAACATAAATAATGCTGTGGTCATGATAAAACTTGCCAATCTTTAAAAAGTATTATCAGAAAATACTTATCTGGGGCAGTTGAAAGCACTTGGATATAAAAAGCTTTATTCAGCTATACAGTATAACTGTACAGCTCTAATTCTTACTTTACTTGAAGCTATGATTTATAGTCTTATAGTATATCCAGATATACTGCTTTTAAGTTTCATTGATGTAATAGCTTTTTTCCCAAACTGCTCTTCAAACAAAATATTATGAAGCATGAAATCCTATATTTAACACGAAACACTACTGCCCCACAGTGAGCCTGGTGTGCCCAGTATTAATCCTTCAAGATACATAAACTCAGAAATCAAACAAACAAAAAGCTGTCACAAAGCTCAACTAGTTTTGAACAAGAATCTAACCCGTATAAATAAGGCTTCTGAATTTCATGCATTACATTCAGCAAAAAAACCAAGAAGCATCCTCCACAGACATGCTTGGGCTACATGGCTGAAGCCTCTAAATTTCTGACCCTGAGCACTCTTGCAAAGACAATGGTGTTACCTCTAAGACTTACCTTATAAACAGTTACTCTCTGCCAATTAAAGAATAATTTCATAGTGATATATTAGGTGAAAGCAGAAGATAGCATAGATTAAGCTAATAGTTTCAGGAATTGAATACTCTCACCTGTACAAGGCTCCTGTCCACAACTACCCCAGAAAGAACCTGTGACTGAGGGCCTGCTGTTTTAATATCCTGCAAATTTTGCTCTCGGATCTGTAAAGGAAAGCAGCAGAATGAACAACAATCATATGAACAACAGAGAAAAGTTGATCATATTTTTGTGTTCGAAAAAGGGGTGAGTGAACCTGCCAAAAGGCAACAACCAGTGCTAATTGCTGTGGCCACAGGGCTGTCAAATGAAGCTGAGCTTAGAAACACCACTTGAACGTAAATGTCCAGGTTCCTGGCTGTTTCCTGACATTTCTCAGAATTTAGTCTTTAAGTACCACAGAAGGTGTTGTCCTTTGCTCTTCAGTACTAGGTCATGGTAAAACAGGTAACAGATAACTCCAGTTTGTGAAAACTGAATAGAAATAGAAGTATTACCTCTGTGCTTTTCTGTCTATTCTACCTGACCAGTCAGTTGCAGGTTCCTGTCATTAGCCATTAGTTACTGATATGACACCACAATATCATCTTCATATAGAACTTACTGCAAAACACTGCACAACTTTCCATTTTTGCATCTAGTCAGGATAATATCCTCGAAAGGACATAGAAATAATTTCTCTGTGGATAAACTGACACTTTGGAGTTCTCTAGAACACCCCTTTTGCTGTATCCTAAATACCTCCCAGTTATTTCAATACAGAAGATGGGGACAGAAATCAGATCTCTAAACCTAGGTATTATCTATTTAAATTAGATATCCTTCAGTGGTAAAGAATTAATAACAACTGACTCAAAATTTATTTCTAAAATATTCTGGTTCTTGTTCCAAGATAAATGAAGAAAAGCATGCATCTTAAAACACCTCTACTTTACAACTAAAAAGGACATTGACTTTATAAAAAATATATGCATAGAAATACACAAACAAGAAATATCATTAATACTTGGTATCTCAGAAAGCACAAGGCTCCCCCATCTTTTTCACTTGTTTCCAATTTACTACCCTTCTCATCACTGAGAAAGTATAAAATTTGAAGACTTTTATTCTCTTAGTCATTTCATTCAAGTTTTTAATAAAGCAAGATTTGTGTTTGAAACACAAAAACTGCTTGGAAATTTCATGGTAATTCTCATTTCAGGTGGTTTATTTTGCAGCACCAAGCATAAGTTCTGTCAGCCATATAAAAATTATTTTAGACTCCTGCTAGTATCCTTGCACAAAGCTTTCCTTTGACAGAATGCTAACTCCCATGTACCATGTGGCCATCAGTTAGAGGTATCAAAACAATCCAGAACAAGTTAAATATTAACAAGATACCAGGGCATATTTTATACCGTAAAAGAAATAAAGTGAAAAAACCCCCAATCCATTCAGTGCTTTCCTGTTGGTAGATTGGACAAGAAGATCTGAAATTCAAAACCAGGAAAATTAACTGCAAGCTCATTTCAAAAGATTAACTTGCAGTTCCAAAGAGAAAAAAAGAAAGTCTGCAACAATCACAGCATATTATAATACAGTACATTGAAATATGAAGAGAGATCTATAGATTACTTTGTCTAGGCCACAAAATTCCAACAGGTATTACCAAAACAGGAAAACAGGTCACTAATGTAAAACTATGATCTCAGGGTACAGAATAACTACCGTAAACTCAGGACTGGCTGTTTCAGAGGTACCCAGCAACTGGTCTAAGAAAAATTAGTCTTAGAAAAATGTCTTCATATAGTGAACAGAAATACCAATTTTTTCCCAAGAGGAGTTCAGGACACTCAGGAATTGTTTTATTATTTAGTTATAAAGGGAAAGGACAACACCAGAACTGTGTTATTGAGCCCCCAAAATGTCATTGTAGCAAAGTAAGTTAGTTCATTACAAGTACACAACTTAATTGTGGTGATGACCAAAAAAAGAAGTTGTTTTACTGCTATTACAAACCTTGTTCCTCATTTCTTGGACCTCCTTTGGATTGGTGTTCAATGGAACAAACAGGTTAGGGACAGCAGAGGTGGCAGTTCTATGTCCATCCTCTTTAGTCCACTGTAACATCAAGAACAGTTGCAGAGTCAGAACTGCTGTAATGGCTACAGACACTCAGAGCAGCAAAGTCACATCACAGTTGATCATGCATCATACAGAGCAGAGAACTGAACCAATGATTGCATTCTTCTATTCATTCCTAGGACTAAGTTGCTTTCTTCTTCAGTAATATAAGCTATACCTTCAGATACATTTCTAGAGACCAGAACCATTCTATCAAGTCAGATTAGTAACAACAACAACTAGAGAGCGAGTTCACTTGCAAATAACTTTCACCAAAACAATGTCATTCCTATGTGCAGTTCAGAGTTTATGAGGACTGAGGGGTTTTTAAGCTGGTTCGCTGTGCACTTGACCACACTGACAGCTGCAGTGCTTTGTGTTTCTAAAAACCACCTACTTCTCACTCTATTAATAAATATATTAAGACAGGAGTAGGAAAATGCCAATATAATTACTTGTTTTTAAGGCCATTTTTAATAAGAAATTTCTCAATGAGTTCATACTTGTTTAAAAAGGACACTATTCCTTACCCAAACAGAAGTACAGCAAGATCTAAGGCATGAGCTTTAAGACCCTGTTACTGCCATTTTCATTTCCTGCACTGGGTGTTTTTACAAAATAACATGCGAGAGACAGAGAGATCATTGATTCAATCCTCTGGTACCCAACAAACATCAAAGCAAACTTAAAGCATAAGATGACAGAAGTATGAAAAGCAATGTGATGTCACTATCCAGGTTTAGTGAATGATTCTGTACTGTGAAGCAGGAGTGGGCATCACCAAAGTTTTGCATTAAAATAAGCTACTTCAGCAAAATGATGTTACCAGAATTAGTTTCTGCACAAACAAAGAGCTGTACCAGCACAGCAACCTAAAGGAACAGTTTGGTGATGTCAAATATTTTATAACTCATAGCTCAGAAGGTTACAAAAATATCCCAAACACAAGCTTTAAGCGCTTCATGGGTTCTTCATAGATGGTTGCTTTATTTGATCTGTGCATTTAGTATGGAGTCCTGTTTAATTTCA
>VXBC01010265.1:94024-134024 GCA_013399945.1 Ploceus nigricollis | reverse complement strand
CTTGCTCTTGATTAAAGAATATTTGCTACTGATTAGAGAACATACCTGTCACACAAACATACTGCCCCCCCTCCTTTTTTCTTTAATTCTAGATGTAAATACTGACCTTGCTTTTAGGCCCCAAATTTTTCTGAATAACCACCTTTTCTTCATCATCCACTAAAATACCATGGTAGTCATGATAAGCTACTTCCCCTAGAGAAAGTGCTTCAGGTGAAATTGGCAAGAGACCACACTTCATTGCAGAAACCTGAGAGATATTAAAACATATTAATTTCTTGCATAAATAAAAATATTAATTTCTTGCAATACAGTGATGAGAATTAAAATAAGAATATATTTTTATGTATTAATTGAATCTATCTCTACAGGTACATACACAGTGGTCTGTCCTTAAAGCGTTTATTTTTGATAACTTTTGGACTAGATACAGAAGTCATATTGATTTTGGGTCTGTCTCAATATGGCTGTTTTCACAGGACAGCAACCTCAATATAAAAGGACTCAGGAAAAATCCCCAAGAAAACACCAAACCCTGAAATCAACTGCATCCTTCATTCCTTCCACTCCATTCAGTTATTTCCCCCTCATGCCAAAAGAAGAACTTTGGTGATACAGATAATTCTGCAGCACTGCAGGTAAACTTAAAGAATATTTTTTAAAAGGCTACTCTGTAATTCACAATATTAGGAATTTGATCATTTATCTTTAAAATGGTTGTCTTAATCTGGTTAATCAATTAATTTTAAAAAATCATCAGAATGTGAACACTGAAAGTCATTCTCTCAAAACATTACAAAGAGGCAGAACTGACTTGTAATCAGTTTCTCCAAACAGAAATATTGGGAAAGTTTCAAATATTTCATAAAACCTTGACGAACTTTGCTTTACAAAACCAACAAAATATGCTAAAGGATTTATGGCTCACTTTCAAAAGATCTGGTCTTTTGTGGTAAAGAACACACATACATGACATACATATTTTCCAGTGATAGAACTCAATTTACTGTCTGACCATTCAGGTAACAACCCAGTAAGGATGGGCTCTGATTCAAAGAGAACCATACTTGAAGACAGACTAAAAGGCTCTCTGCCCTCCAAATAGGAAGCAAATCTATGATTGAGGGGACCCACCTACTTTTCCTTTGGGAGGGGTGGGGGAACAGGACACAGGCCAAAGCCGGAAGCGAGCTTACCGCTGCTCCTGCTGGTGTGTGGATATGGACAATGCATTTGACATCAGGTCGAGCTGCATAAATTGCTGAGTGCAATGTAAAACCAGCTTGGTTTACTCCCAAGTTAGTGCTTCCACGATCAACCACATCTCCCTGAATATTGATTTTAACCTGGGAATGAAAACAATTATTTTCATAATCAAGACTCAAAAAAAATCTGATTTAATTCAGCATCTACCACTGAGACTCTAAAACCAGTTGTCATCATTTATATCTCAAATGCCTAAAGTTTCCCTCAACAAGCTGGACTCAACAGCCAGCAGCTCTAAAGGGCATGAGGTGATTCACTGTCCAGATGACCTAACACCTCTTTACAGGTAGAGCAACTGGAGGACACCTGGTGGTGAACATGGGCAAACAAATCTCTCAGATACCCCAGCAGTACCAAAACCAGCCATGTTCAATAACATTGTTCTAAACATATTACACAAGAGTAAAATATTCTCTAGGATAGAATTTGAAGTGATGTACACACATACATACATACATACATATATTTTACAGCTATGAAAATTAACAATTGCTTACCAGACTAGATGCAGTGACTTCACTATAGAGGAGTCCAAAAGGTACAATCAGGAAATGCTCTTGCTCAGAGTTTACTCTGGCCTAAGGATAAAACAAGAGTAAGAGTTACTAAGAAGATTTTATTAAAGCATACAAGAAGACCCCAAACCATTAAAGTTACTTTTACATTCTGATTATAGAACGGGCAAGTATACCTATAACACACATTATGACTTTCATGTATGCTACAACAGATAATCAATGCACTGCACTGTTAATTAACTAATGTTGAACAAAAACAGATGGCAGTAACATGCCAGCGTCCTTCACATTGGTGGAATTTAGTAAACCCTTATATTCTGTTATAATGACAACTCGCCTACTATGGATAAAATGAAGAAAGATATATTGAGAGAAATGGGGAAAAAAGATAATTCTTTCAGTTGAATGAGTTTACACTCCAACTGTATTTCTACCCTAGTAAGACATAAGGTATAAAGTAAAAGGCTGTGAGAAAACACAAGAATTGGCCCACTAAAACGTCTCAAGATCTAAAACACCTTGGTGCTTGGAGAAGGGTTTTGTCACTGATGCTGGTTCCTGTGAGACATCTGTGAGCAGTACAGCACACTTGCAAATTTTCTACCAAGTATCCTGACCTTCGCTTATGTTTTTTCTCTCTCGTCTCATTCACACAATCAGGGGTTTATAATACAAAAATAATTTTGGCTTCAAAGCATTCACATCTTGGGATGTATCTCTTAAAAGTCTGTACAATGAAAAGTACAGGACACCTAGGTAATTAAGGTGTCTTTTGATGGTGAATTAATAGGCTTCCTAAGTTTTACTGGACACATGAGACAACTCCCTACTTTGCTATGAGTCTACCCAGCCTTTGGGTAGTTTGTGTTGTGGGTTTGGGTTTTTTGTTTGGTTGTTGTTTGGGTTTTTTAAATTCAAAGTTATTTATGAGTTTTGAATTTCCCTGAGATGCAGCCACTTTATGCTGTTTCTGCCTCACGTCTTCTGCTACTTGCAACATTAAATACACATATACTTTGCTATAGTTCTACTGCAGGGAAAAAAATTCTAATAAGTAGTTGTGCAGTCATGCAAAAGCTTCTAGCACAGATCTGGTTTCCTTTACAACCAACTGGGAACATGCTACAGCATAAGAATCTTAAACTGAAGCAGTCAGTTGAAGTTAATCTGTACTTTTATGAATCACCAAAGCAGTTCTCCACTACAGAAGTGCAAATGATCAAGAAAAATCTCTTACTTATTTACGTAAGACAAAGAACAAGTATTATTCAAAATATCCCAAAAGCTAATAAGAAAGCTCAAATCAAAGACAAACAAGCAGCAAGACTCACAAACCACTTCGCTTTAGGATTAGATCCAATTAACAGCTCATGCCCCCAAAGCAAACCAAGACCTGGTGAATGATGTCTACCTTCTGTAAACCTGTAATCTCAAATTCTGCCCGACCCTGGAGACACCCAAGTTTACTCTATATTATTGCACTTGACATGAAAACCTTGGAAGTACCCAAGTATACTCAACATTATTATACTTGGCATGAAAGCTCTTGATGCTCTGTAATTCTGCTTCTGCATCAGGACTGCACCAGTCCGAGCAATTCCACATACAGTAGCTGTCAGTGATTGATAAGGATCCAAAAAAAGCAACAATACTCCACCCAACTATGGATATGCCCAGATGGAAATTGTGAAGGTATTAGAGTATATGCCATTCTCCCCTAACACATAGGCTTATGACCCTCACAGAAGGCTGTTGTACCCTTTTCCCTTATTTCACAAATGCACTGGCACAAGCTTTTAACTTGAATGCAATCACCCAGTAATTACAGCATCCACTCACAAAAAAAGTGAAAACCTGGAGTCAAACACCAGCACTGCATGAAGCAGCTGGTAGCATTCACCACATTCCAAAGGGTTGTCTTAGTGCTACTTAATAAACATAACCACCTTGTTCTGTATCAGCTTCTGAAGACAATTTATATCTTTCAGTCGTCTTTCACAATGCTGTTCACTGGAGGAGCTCGTAAAAGACAGAATTTTTTGAGACTGCTGCTGACAAGCCAAGAGCTTTCCAGTACCTCTGCCATTCAGAAGTGACTAAAACACTTCCAGAATCTCATTTTCCAAGTGCTTTGATTGTCTTCCACCTCAACTGGTATCTCCTGTACTGGTATCTTCCTTGTACTCCTCCCCAAAGAAAGGAAACTTGAGGTATTCCACCCCAATTACATGCCCTTGCCTCAACCCCTTCCCTTGACATGCTGCTCGTCATTACATTTATCTTTTATCTAAATGTACAAACATTCCCAGGGCTGAACTTTACACTAGAAAGCCATCTCCAAACCTGCTTGCTTTTCAGTGCATTAATGTCCCTTTTACAAAATCACTTCTCCTGTCACATATGAAAAATCTGGGGGCGGCACAGAGCTGTTTACAAGAACCATTATGTTGGATATGTTCCCTTACAAAAGGAACCGAACAATCCAACCAATACTGTCTTGATCCTATGCCTACACATATCATTTATCATCTTCATCTGTTCGCAAATAATATGCCTTGAATTCTCAAAAAGCAGTAAAAATAATATCACCATATTTCATTCCAACTGCAACTAGAAGAACTGAAAATACATAAAGGACAACCTCTGCTATGTAGAATAAAAAACAATTCAGCTCTGTTAGGACAACAATTGACGGGGCTGCACACCACAGCTGTGACTTTACTCTTGAGACTCATGTTGACCATTCTTCTGGCACATAAAACCTCCTTGATTTGACCTCCTTGTCATTATTTTTATGGATGCCAATGATTACCCAGTCATAAGGAAAATTGTTGGCATGCTGCATTAAGCGGAGAAGCTCACTCGTGTTCAGAAATAGTATGGCTTCTTTTTCAGAAAGGTTGGTACCCGAATTATAAAATTCAGTTGAATGACTAAGAAGAGATTTTAGCACTTAGCAAAAAAAGCAAGAAAATAAGAACTGACCTTGTAGAATAATAAATACAATTATTCAAAGCATTTGAGACACTAAAAGACTGAGTCTTTTGGCAATCTTTATTTCATCCTAAGAATTCTCATGTACACTCTCTCAAGACTCTTATTCAGACTGTGGTAGCTGACATCCAAGCTGAAATGCAATGACAAATCTCTTCACTATTATACTGCTTTCAATACCACTTTGCTCTTCTCACACACAAAGAGAAAATGACAGATAGGGGAGGGAAGCAATCCTCTTGTATGTTAAAACAATTGGTTCAGTTATCTATTGATTCAATACTCACTGTTATATGATTGTAAATAAGCTGAGACCAACCAAAGAGATCTGCTAATCTGTAGAAAGCTGCTAATTTGCATCGTAACAACTTCTCCCCTTTTTCATAAGCAATGGAATCTGACCCTCTCAGATCATTTACTGGTGTTACCATGCCAAGACCTGAAGAGGAGAAGAGGTATAAAAAGCACAAGGAAGGTTGAGTTCAGTATCAGTTCAAACCTAGCAACATGCACCACTATTTTATCCGTTGTTCTTACTGATTTATATGAACACATTAACCTAAGAAATGGATAGCAAATTTTCATTCCCATAATGAAATAATTTATATTACACAAATATAATGACAATCTTGAGCAAGGTTATTCAGCTTTGGTAGACTCAGCATTCATTTCCTTCCCTACTATAAATTAGTGCTAACATGACAGTGCATTCCTTAGCAAAATATCTTTTCCTCTCTCAAACTAATGATTGTTTGTAAAATACATCTTCATTGTTAAAAGAAAAATGCAATCCCAAAAATTCCACTTTTAGTGATACCTGTATTCCCAACAAGAATAATTACATACCTAAAAAGATGCACACAGGTTCATTTATTAAAAAAAATTAAGTACAAGCTAGAAAGAGGAAGATTATGGTAAAAAATACAAATACTGTAATTCTAGTTACAGTGCAATTAGAAATGTCGTTAAAAGTAACCATGAAAAAGCAGAACCAGGCCATGCTACAATCAGAACTAAAGATTTCTTTTGGAGCACAGGCAAGGATTTATTTTATCTTAACACAAAACCTGTGTCTACGAGCATTCGCACATTCTAGTTTTTTTCCTGCTTTGTTTTGCTTGCTGATGTTTCTTGTCTAAAGCGTCACTTCACAGGAGAAAGCTGCAAACAGTATTTCAATGGCAAAAATAATTAGTTTGTAAAGTCCTTCACTGTTACCAGACTACTAGTAAGTGTTTGATTTTCCTGAAGACACACCATATAGTAATTAGCACTATTTAAATATTAAAAATTTTTAATAGCACTGACTTACCAGGCTTATTTTTCAATTTAGATACCATTCTTCAAATAACTTTTGATATAAACTATATATATGAATCACATTGCATACCACTGGGGCATTTAGAAACTAATCAATTCATTTCATGTGTTCAGTGTTCGTGTGAGCAGAACAGGATAGCATTTCAACTTTACAGTACTCTAGTACATTCACACTGTCGTCATTTTAAGCCTTTCAAGAAAAGACAAAAAGGAATTCAGCTCTGATCACTGAAGGTGCACTCACTCATGTTTAACGCAGCCATGCCGCCTTGAGGTGCTGCAGGGTAGACATTTGGTACGTGCGTTGTCATGAAATCCGCAATCTGCTGCAAAGCCAATAAACCTGTTGGGTTCTTCCCCTTCTTAAACTGTTCCTGGATCATGGATTCCAATTCTTCACAGAAGGCCTAGTAACAAGACACTGCATGTTGTAATGCATGTTTAAACGAACTTCAGCCTTTCATACACAGCTTATTTTTAGCACTTCGATGGAACCATCCTACACCTCTTCTGAAAAACACCTCAAGGCAGAACTACTGGGTGCATTGCTCTCTGGAGCTCCAATGATCTGAGTCACTTGGGGTTTTTTTATGGAAATTCCAGCATTCTCTTTTCAAGTAACACCAAAAGTCTTTGAGCCTTGCTAGTACGAATTTCTGGACGGAGGAGAATGTACAATTGACTTTAATACAAAATGTGAAAGGAAAAGCGGCAGAACCAGAAAAGAGAATTTGTCACTGTGGCTCACAGGGAACTGAGAGCCAAGAAGGCATCCAGGAACACAGAAAACAATGAATATTAAATTTTTAAAACCTGTTTAGACAAGGGGTTGTTTACATTTTCCTGGGATTTTTTTTTTAATATATTTTAACTTGGAAGGAAAAAAACCAGAGTTTTTATTATTGCTGATTGCTCCTCCTTTTGACAACAACACTGCAATAAGTACTGTAAGAGAAGTACTGCAGTCAATAGGTCATTACTTTTTTACTAAGCAATTTATTAATATTTTTATAAATCAAATGGGTTGACTTAATAGGAAAATTGTGAATGTACCACCACATCCCTATTCCAAATGAAGTTATGTCGTTGTCATGTAATGTTTTGTCTCTAAAGTCACTCAGTAGTTATTACAAAAGGAACAAATGTCATGAGGGAAAGTTTGTTTGTGTGCTATCTGCCCAGGGGAACAACTTCAATATTAAATGTCAATCACTCATACTTCATTACTGTGCACCTTTTCAGAAAGAGATTATAAAAATATTTCGTATGTCTAAATCCCGAAAGGAAAACTGAGTACAGGACAGACCTGCTTTGTATAAGCTACTCTTAAGAGAGTAACGTTGAAACAAATAAATTAAACCACTGAAAAAATGTTTTACAAGGATTAAATGGAAATAAGAAAAAAATGTTGATGATACAGAGGATTCTAAAAGCCAGACTGAAGAGCTGCTTTGTGAGTAGACCATAAAAATTCAAACAGATAGAATGAGGAAAAAAATCAGGAAAGGCCAATAAGAAAAAAGAACAAATGGATCTAAGATACCACGAAATTCTCCAATTCCGTACTGATAGTGAAAATAAAGATATTAAATTCGTCACTTTAAAGATGAAGCATTTCTTTTCTTACTGGGCTTTGAAGAATCATGGAGACTCTTTTCTTCTGTTCCATCATGTTAAAATCCTGGCGAAGGTCAGGTGCCATATTTCTCTCTCTCAAATATTCTGGATTATTTTCATCAACTCGATCAAAATACCTCTCTTTATGAGGGGCTGTTGTTGGAGGTGGTGAAGTCACCACCCCCACACCAGAATCACCATTCATAGCACAGTTTTAAGGAACCTATGGAGAAGGACAGAGAAGAGGAATAAATAAATCAAGCAAGAAAATAATTACAAAATTCATATGTTTCTATCTTCAAAGTAATAGTTCAAATCCATCTAAAATTAGCATGTCTTCCCAAATGAAAAACCATGTTTGTGTCACTGGATAGCAATATTCTAGAGTAGGAAAAAGGATTTTAATATACAAGACCAGAAAAGTAGGCAAACATATATGAAAAGTCCAATATGCTTATAAATTCATTCAGCACAAAATTAATATGAGAGCTCCTATTTAAACTGGGGGAAAAAAAAATTCCTTAAGTTGTCTGGCCAGATTGGTTTCTAGAAGCATCTAAGTCCTTCAAACCTTCTCAGAGACAATGACAGAAGTTCCAGACATGAGGTCTAAACTCACCAGTTTGGAGCTTTTGCCTTTTATTTTTTTCTTAAAAAGTTAAAGCAGATACAAGAAAAATAATATTGCATAAATCAGAAATTAAATCTCACTGCAATTAGTGTTCATTAATAAGAAGTGTGTAACACTTCTTATCATGGCAGTGTAACAATGAAGATTACACATGATCATTAATAAGAAGAAAACATGCTTGGACTGCCAACACATTTCTGGATACAAACTCAGAAATCTTGACTTTGCAACCCAAAGTGTTCTTTTTACATTTATTTTAGGTCCATTCAATAACATGCACATCACTACATTAGCATGTGGTTTTTGGAATCTGGAAAGCACAGACACACACAGCCCCCACTCCCTGGCCAGGGTTCCTTTCAGTTTTACATGTAGTAGTCAGCGACTGCCTGCATCTACCAGAAAGGCTGAAAGCCCAGCCCGTGTTGCTCACTCACACCTCCTTCCACTCACAACAACTCCTTTGTGTAACATTATCCCAGTTTTCTGGGCACAATATTACAACCCTCATTCCAAAATCCTTCTCAGAAGAATTATGAAACCTTCCACTGACAAGAAGACAGTTCAATAAAGCCACCCTCACAACACTTTGAGATTCAAGCCTCCGATTCCTGGTCATCTGATATATCAAATTACAACTAAGTAGAAAAGACTGTATATATCTTCATGCAAGTAATCATTCATCATCTACATCTAAAATTAGTAAGGTTTTACATATGTCTCTATTCTTTTGCCATTTTTAGATTTTTGTTGGGGACTTAACTTACACTGCTTCTAATTTGCTTAGTAATTTATTTGCATGCTTATTAGCTAAAACCACTTCAGATGTGGATGCACACAGCAAAGGCATGTTTACATACATTTTGAAATGCAGATTATGTTAAACAAAATCATTGAGATGAAGAAAATTATCTACTTCAAGACTCCAGAATTAGCAGATTTCATCCTCTTTAATTCTTACATTAGGGAAGAAGTTTCAAAATTCAACTCATTTCTTATATCAGAATGAAAAAAACAGTGAACTGAGACAGCTGAACACAATGACCAAAATAAAGTATTTTTCTTGACTCTGCAGAACAGGATATTACTATGAAACTCTATGTTAGCACTTAAACACTCACCGATTTCCACCCACTGAGGTCCTAAATAAACACACAAAAACACCTCTGCAGTGTTTAAAATATTTCATTTGAAAGTTTAGACTTTAAACATCATGGTTGATTGTTTTCTTCTCTAAAGCTCATACGCACATCTTTATTATTTAAATTGCTCGCTTTCCTTCACTCACAGAGAAATACAGGGTACAGCAAGGAGAAATAATGCTTTTATCCACAAGGGAAACCTTTTAAGGTATTAGAACTAGGAAATTTTAAGCAAGTGAAGTTACAGCAAAGTAGACACCTCTTCTTTGGCAGCTTCAGATGCCTAATACACTCCTTCTCTTTCTCCTCACAACCTCCAGAGTGCAACATCTGCCTCTTCCTTCCTTGAAAATGTTTTTGAAGGCCTACTAACATTTTTTCCAACCTCCTGAGCTCTATCAGCCATACTACTGCCTCTACACCCAGGGCTTTGTTGAAAGAAAAACAATTTGCAGACCCAAATGTGTGTTACTTTCTTGCAGTAACAGCTTAGCCCAATCAGTCTGAACTTCACCGGCCTCTGCTTATCAAAAAAAATCAGGGAGTTTAGAAACAGCACAATGGTGAGTGAAGACAACCAGAACCACTCAGTAGTTCACTTTGTACTGCACTCTGCTGAGTACAGCCACGAATGTGTCTTTACTGAAAAGCAAAGCATAGGAAAACAAGGAAGTTTGAGCTCACCACCAGCAGAGAACAGCTTGCTCCTGCTGGCTGAGGCATTTGATATTCAGGCTAGGTTTAAGTGTCATGTTGTTTGTGCCTGCACAGTCTTATTTAAATTAAACTGTACACACATCTGCAAATGTAATTTTGCATTTAATTATTTACATAATTCCATCTTACTTTCAGAGTACCAAAACCTATTTCTGAATGAATGACACACATAATTACTTCAGTTTCCTACTCACATTGGCAAGAATCTGTATAGTAAAAGGCAACCCCCAATGCAAGAGAAATGACTGGCATCTGACTCCATTGCTTCAGAAGTGCTGAATGATTGCTTAATTAAAACTATACTATATTACATTAATATACAATTTTAAAGAGATACTATACTACACTACATACTTACTTACTAACTAGGAAAACCCGTGACTCTGCTGAGAGTGCCAACACAGCTGGATCCAATTGATCCATGAATCCAAACACCATCACCAGAATCCACTCAAGCAATCACCTCAGGTAAACAATCTCCAAACACATTCCACATGGGGACAAACACAGGCACAGCAAATGAAATAAGGATTGTTTTGATCCTTCTTGTCTCTGCTTCTCCCACAGCTCCTCTCAGGAGAAATCCTGAGAGAGAGAATTATGTCTCTCTATTCAGAGAATGTGAATGCCACAAATCTGGTCCCTAACAGCCCACAAGAGCAACATTAAAATGGGATCACAGTGTCTTGCCAAAGTTGCATTACTCCTCCATCCAAGTACACGATGGCATTCCAGAAGGTCTTGGGAAGCTATTACTTTATCATTTTGTAGTGGCAATAATTTCACAGGAAAATCAATGATTAACATTCAGGGATGATTTGATATCAAAGGTTAAATATCTGTTTCATAGCTCAGTTTTGCAGACACCCAAAATTAATGGCATTCTCCCCTCAAGGTCTAATAATTAATTGTTTTAACAGAACTGTAATAGTAACTGTTTTAATAGCTGTCAGCTACTGATGTTAAAGGGATCAGCTTTCATACTGGAAGCAGACATGCTTGACAACACTTCGCAAAGCCAGTGAAATTTATTTATGAGTTTCCTTGAAAAACCCTTTGGGAGTAAGGCATGATGAACTCTCCAGTAAGAGTTTCAGTAATATGAATACCAATAAATAAATAAAAGGAATCTGAAAACACCATGGGGAATGACCAGTGATTCTATAAACTGGAAGGTCACACTGCAAATCACAACAGTCTGCCCAAGCAGTAAAAACACATATTAGAAAAAAAATTAAGACTGTCTTCACACCCACAACACTTCAATACAGACAGTTTCTTTCTGATGTAGTGCACTACAGCCTCCCAGTAAGATAAGCTGTAATGGCAGAGGACTTCCTACCATGATAAGTGTTTCTATGAGAGAGCCTTTTCTAACACAACTGTGTCAGAAAAAGCCACACCCTTAACTGAAAAAGCCATGGCTGGAAAATGTAAGTGTACAGAAAACCTTCTGCCAGAAGCAGTTATTGTCAAATACAGACAGGCAGAGGGAACAGTATCTATTACTATGGGGAGCAAAGGAAAATTAACAGCTATGATAAAATCCAACAGCACCTCAGAGTAACAAACAATTACATCCATTTTTTTAGTACCTATGTACACACAAACATTGTGGTGGTCAATGGCCCAGCACATCAAACGAGAGCCAGCAGCCAACTCGCAGCACAACATATTTATCACAGGGTGTGAGGATGTGGGAGCAACTGCTATAAACAGGCTGGTGGTGAATTACTTTTAGGAAACCAGGTTTATAAAATTTACAGCTCATTTACAGGTACTGAGCACTGTTTAGAAAAAACATTCTGAAATTGGTATTAGTATTTCATGTTATTTTTATTATTAAAAATCCTCTTCCTCCTCATTCTTTTCTAACCCAACAGTTTCATTAAAGGATTCACCTAAGAGGAATGTTACAGGGTTATGCTACAGAATTTAGTTTAAACAGAAGACAAAA
The DNA here is from genome assembly GCA_013399945.1 of Ploceus nigricollis. NCBI lineage: Eukaryota > Metazoa > Chordata > Aves > Passeriformes > Ploceidae > Ploceus > Ploceus nigricollis. The sequence goes on along the minus strand of VXBC01010265.1, from coordinate 121,862 downwards.
GTTTTAGAACAGAAAGACGATAAAATTTTTCACATCAACATCCACAAAGAAGAAAAATTTAAATTTTTTAAGCAACTTGCATTTGTCAGTACTCAGATGATGCACATATAGTCAAAGAAATTTAAACAGATAAGACTGAATAATATTCAATAAGAATCAACAAGTTAAGGGTACATAAAAACCTCACCCTTAAATTTGAAAAATTATATAATTAAAACCCCTAAAATTGATTTGGATTGTGATCTTATTGCAGAAACAAACTTATTTAAAACTTAAATATTAAACTCATTTTGATACATGGAATTTGGGACAGATGTAAGTATTTACATATTTGATAGCTTATAGGTCCAGTGTTTCCAACCAAACCATCATAATGAATATCATGTGAACACTGGGAGGATTTAAAATGCCTCACAATATGCAAGCAGCCTATGTACACTAGCAAGGACCAGCTAACTACACTTCTTGAAAAAAAAAAGATTAAAAAAAAAGTTTTGCAATCATTTAAAGGTTGGTTTTGTTTTGTAATAAGTTGTAATGGATTTTTTTTTTGGTGCTCCACACCCTGAGGAAATGGTTTTTTACTAGGGCTGCAATCGATGGATTTTGAGCTAAAGGCTCCCTGCCACCAAAGGACAGAGCACAGCTCTCCACACCAACACAGCTTTAAGTCTGCTGAGGCCAAATCAGAATAAAAATACACTCTGAGAAGCAGGAAGAAGGTTGTGACAAAGTGACATGGAAACATAAAAGACTTCTAAAAAATTCAAAATACACTGCTACTTCCCAAGACAGCATGTGGAATGGGGTTTGCTTTAAGTTTAGAAGAGTTATTTGACCAAAACCTTACAAAAGCAAGTTATTTCAGAGAGAAAAAAAACTGCAAAACAAACAAAACCAAAAATCCCAAATCTGCTCTCTTCCTGGTAGCTTACAGTTTGTACAAAACAACACACAAGCAGAGCACCTGTATGGGACCTTGTGCCAAATCTACAAATTAAATGAGCAGCAACTTCTCAACTGCTCATTCATTCCAGTCACCAGCAACAAAAATCAGGGGCACTCAGTTCCAGAATATGTTGCTTTTGAGACCTATTCTGACAATGATATTGTAATTTGGTTTGTATCCATCTTTTCCTGACAATTCTTTCCAAAAATCATCTCCACTCACACCAGAACTATGCCACTATGTCTAACAGAGGTGAAAATGGATTTGACAAGAAGTTACTGGGGTAGCAAAACAACTCATTTTCTTTCCTGTTGTGCAATCAGCAGTCTTTGAGGAGTAAAAGTTACCTAAAAACCTCATGCAAGTGACAGGTCAGGCAGTGTGCAGATAAAGGGAGGGAAGCAAGCTCTGTTTTGGATACAAACACAATAGGATGGGGGGAAAAAGCATAAGAGTAATTTTATAGCCCAGGAAAGTGTTGGGGGAGTGCAGAAAGCTACAGAGCTGAAATTACTTAATGGGGAAGTCATGAGGTGACAGAAGGGAGGAAGAGAAAGGGAATGGGTCAGGCAGCACTGGGGTGGGGCAGAAGAAACCCGAGAGACAAATGAGCCACTGCAAATAGAGTTACAGTGAAATTTCAATTGGTGGGAATATGACCAAGGAAGAATGGAAGCAGAACATCTATCTACAGAAAAAAAGGTTTCATTATTACTCGGTGAATGCAAAAAAGCTTATAAGATTGCACTGCTAGCACTTCATTCAATATTCTGATACATTCAGTATTTTTTCCTGATTTCCTTTACTTCAGAATAACATTTGCAGAACTTTCTCCTGAAAAAAATTAATATAACTTTATAATAGAGAAATTATTTATGATTTGCACTACAATTTCCATAACATTCAGTGACAGCATTTTGGCACCAATGACACTGGATTTCTTCTTGCCATTTCAAATGTTTCCGACTGAACTTTTAAAAGGAAAAGTTGGCATTATCTTAGGAAGTCAAAGAACAAAGAAAGTAAATCATGACTGTACTACTCACTAGACAACATACTCAGTATCATGAACAATTATATTATTTTTTAGCAAATGTTCCCAAACTTATACATCTTCAGAATTTCCTCTGTTCTTTGTTTTCAAACAGGAAGAGACTATTTCATAAATAAGAACAGTTATTTCTCTTATACTGAATGCAGGCACCATCTTTTTGCTTTTTAACAGAGATAATACAAGGTAAATATGGGACCCTAAAATTTAGAGAAACCCAGCAATAAGTTTATATAACCAAAAGCATTCCACTTTATATTTGTAATATCATGCTTTAGTAACTACGACAACAGTTCAAAAAGCAAACTGTGTTAGAGAACAAGGAAACAAAAATAGATCGATTTTATTTGAAATCCACAGACTGTAACCAATTCTTTCCTATTTTCACCTTTTCTAAAACACTGAAATCAGAGGCCTAGCATAATGGGAAGTGAGTGATCTCAAGGTTCCAAAATAAACAGGCTAAGCTGCTGTGTTAAGAGAACATTTACGGACCCTCCATGATAACTGCACCAGGTTGTAAAACACGGTAATTGCTGTCTAGCTTTACCGAAGCCCAGTGAAGTAGGTGGCTGGGAAAAGGCAGAGCAGTTTCACGACAGGCAAACCATGCCAGACCAACCTGATCACCTGCAACAAAATAACAGTTTCTGTCACGTAGGCAGAGCAGCAGATACTGTCTAACAAACTTGAGCCAAGAGTTTGCCGCTGTTTCCCACAGCACACTCGCGGACAAACCAGCACCATACAGGCTGGTGGCCTGCAAAACGGGCAGGAAGCGGGGCCACAGGTGCACTCAGAAGGTGCCAGTCAATGGTTTAACTCAGGCTGGCAGCCTGTCACAAGTGGGGCATCCCCAGAAAATGATGCTGGGACCCACACTTTTCAACATCGCCACAAATAACCTGGATGAGGGCTCTGAGAACACCATCACCAGGTTTGCTGGTGACATCCCCCTGGGTGGTGAGGTGGATGTGTCAGCAGGGAAAGCCATCTCACAGACCAGGACAGGCTGGGACAGGGAGCTGGCAAGATGAGTGTGGAGTTTAACAGAGACAAGTGCAAGGTCCTGCAGCAGTGATGACACCGAAGAGCCTGGCACAGGCTGGGATCCTTTGCTGAGGGGGACCTGGGGGTCCTGGAGCACAACAAGAGCTGAACAGGGGTCAGCAGTGAAGCTGCTGCAGCAATGAAAGCAAATCAGATGCTGGCATGCACCCACAGGGGCACTACTAGCAGAGATGAGAGATGTGACCATCCTCAGCTACCAAGAGCTTGTCAGGCCACACCTGGAGTACTCCAGTGTCCAGCTGTGGTCTCCACAGTTCAAGAAAAGGAACAGATGGACTGGAGAGGGTCAACACTAAAGCCATGAAGATGATCAAAGATTGTAGATCCTACTCTATGAGGAAAGCCTAAATGAGTTAGGTCCTCTTCTTTCTCCCTGAAGAAGAGAATGCTTGCTTCATCACACTTTCCCAGAATTTAAAGGCTGGCTACAAAATGGATGGAGGCTCTCTCTTCACAAGGAGTCACATGGAGAGGACACAGGGTAACAGGTGCAATTTGCACCACAAAAGGTTTCACCTTGATATAGGGAAAGACATTTTTACACTGATAACAATCACCGAACATTCTCACCAGGAAAATGGTGGAATCTCCATCAACTGGAGATATTCAAGACACAACTGGGCAGGGTGTTGGATAATCCCATCTAGGCTACCTTTTCCACNAGTTTAACAGAGACAAGTGCAAGGTCCTGCAGCAGTGATGACACCGAAGAGCCTGGCACAGGCTGGGATCCTTTGCTGAGGGGGACCTGGGGGTCCTGGAGCACAACAAGAGCTGAACAGGGGTCAGCAGTGAAGCTGCTGCAGCAATGAAAGCAAATCAGATGCTGGCATGCACCCAAAGGGGCACTACTAGCAGAGATGAGAGATGTGACCATCCCCAGCTACCAAGAGCTTGTCAGGCCACACCTGGAATACTCCAGCGTCCAGCTGTGGTCTCCACAGTTCAAGAAAAGGAACAGATGGACTGGAGAGGGTCAACACTAAAGCCATGAAGATGATCAAAGATTGTAGATCCTACTCTATGAGGAAAGCCTAAATGAGTTAGGTCCTCTTCTTTCTCCCTGAAGAAGAGAATGCTTGCTTCATCACACTTTCCCAGAATTTAAAGGCTGGCTACAAAATGGATGGAGGCTCTCTCTTCACAAGGAGTCACATGGAGAGGACACAGGGTAACAGGTGCAATTTGCACCACAAAAGGTTTCACCTTGATATAGGGAAAGACATTTTTACACTGATAACAATCACCGAACATTCTCACCAGGAAAATGGTGGAATCTCCATCAACTGGAGATATTCAAGACACAACTGGGCAGGGTGTTGGATAATCCCATCTAGGCTACCTTTTCCACAACAGGTTGGCTCGGATGACCTTTTGAGATCCCTTTTCACCTGGGCTGTTTTATGTTCTCTGATTCTACTTAGCAAAAGCCCACCTAACACTTATGCCAGAATTTAGGTGGACAGATTCAGCTGGGATATTTGTTAAAGACAGCTGTCTAAATTCTGCAGAAGTTTCAGTATATATGGGTCAGAATTCATAATTCATTCCTTGCAAGCAAAAGAGAAGAAAATCATTAAAATCAATTAAAAAGATAAAATACAGAGAGGTTATTTCCCTACTTTTAATAAACAATTTAAAAGGTCAAAAGTATCAAACTTTTAGAAACAGTAAATCATTCAACTCTCCTCCCTGACCTGGAAAAGCATTGTATCCCTGAGACTGGACACTGCAGGAAGCTGAGAATGACGCACAGGGAGGAACAGGGCAGCACACTGTGCTGCTCTTCCCCTCACTGGAAGGTACAGTTGCAGCCTGTGCTCACCATTGATACAATTTTCATGTTAAACCCTAACATGATTTATTAATTTATGGTGGAAAGATCAAATTTCCAAGAGCTCACTCCAAGTTAATTAAAAATCAAAATTAAGATAAAAAAAATCCTCTTCAAACTGTTAACTTATATCTCCTATTGACAAGGTCCCTGGTTTCTTACCAGCCTTTTAACTTCACCTCTTCCACTCCCTTCTTTCTCCAATTTTTCTGCTAAGCAATTTATGAAAAAAACCAACAGAACTGCCATTTCTAGCATCAAAAGATTTTGTAAAAAACTAACAGTTTCAAACCTACTTATTAACTCAACATCAAAATTACCTTGCTTTCACTTCTTTGACTCAGAGAGTTAACTACTAGTTCCACACATTTCTCATACAGCATTTCTGGAAACGTTCAGTGCATAAACTCATGAAAGATTAGGGAAAGTGATAACAGAAAACAAAATGTCACACTGTTCATAAAACACAAAGAAACTCTCTAAATAAGTATCTTAAACCACAGAAACTTAAGCTTTTCTGCTGAAACTCTAAGAGCTTCACAAACGTATCACAAAATTTGCATGCAAATGAAAAAACAGGAACTTCACCTGTGTCTTTTGCATTTCTTCAGACACAGAGAGCAAGTATTGCAAGATTCTGCAAGCTCATAATATAATTTTCCATTGTTTCTTGTCAGAGGAGCACCAATGATGGTTACGGCAGTGGAGACACTTCTTCCCACTGCTTTGGTGGCTATTAGCCCCAGAAATAATTCCTTACAGTTCAGTGAAAAACATGGGCTTCTGTGTTATTGTTCAGAGCAGTCTCATGGTTTTCAGATAAACTTATTTTATGAAGCTACTCCAACACTAAGATTAAAACCCGCACTTAAAGAGCCCCCCAAATGAGTCCTTATAATTACACTGCCAAATACTACTGAAGCTGATTTGCCTGCAATTTTATTTCAGAAATCTGATTCCCAATTCACCTAAGTTTCTTGATTCTGTGGTTTTTACTTAATGATAGTGTAATATCATAAACTCATTTTAACACAGCTAATGCAAAGGAGTACAAATGCAGACAAAAATTACGCCAGAAATACTTAATGCTGAAAAGGCAAATTAGAAGGGAATTCAGGATCTGTCATAGATCACTACACAGAAACCACCAAGATTATCCTGTGGCCAAGTGTTCTACCGTAATAGCAAAATCAAAGAAAAACAGAAGTAGAAAAATGACCTTCCCTAACTTTAAAAAAGTAACCCCACTACTAGAATATTATTTCACCCACTTCAGTAATAGACATCAAATATCAGAGTACACAGAAGGGCTACAAAAACAATCTGGGGAGTAGAAGTGTAACTTATAGGATCAGTAGCTTGACATATTCAGTGAACCAGAAAGATTAACTGGTCACAGAGGTGACAGGGCCTTTCAGTCCTGCAAACACAAGTATGGAGACATGTAACACTTGGGAGTGAGTAACAGGCCCATTTGCCCTTGAACAGAGATGGAAATTTCTGAACCACATATATACAGTACTGAGTCAATAACTTAGCTTTAAAAACCTTTGTATAACACGTTTTAATACAACTTGCAGAATTCCTTCTACTACCTGTCTGCACTGAGATAAGAATCTGCTCTGAAATCTATGAACCTGCCCTTCCGTCTTCGGCTTTGGGAAAAATAATTTCCACAGGCACAATATGTTCATGTTATTTGCAGCTTCCAATGCATTTCCAGTTTTTCAACACCTTTTTTTTTTTTTTTTCATAGCACCTTCCTTTGCTGGTAGGCTGGTGACAGCTGGAGACTGAATGGCAGACTCAGAGACAGAACCAAAAATCCTCTTTAATCCTTCTCTTACGCTCAGGTCAAACTGATCAGACTTGCTATCAGGACAAGTTTTCTGTCAGAACAGGTAGAATAACTCTTCTTATTTTTTAACTATCTTCAGTAGCACAAAATGCAAATTCCTGAATCATTCAGGCATACCTTATCCAAGAAATTTCAGCCACAAAACCTACAAAAGTTTCAAAATACCTTAGCGGGTCTCACTGGCTTTTTTGATGCATTCAGCAGTTTACTCCATGGAAACTGACTCGCTCAGGTTAATGTTTTTTAAATGTTAAGTTTAACAACCTGTATAATAAAAAGGGTTGCAATGGAAACACCATCACTCTATGCCTTATTGACAATTTTTTGAACAAAAGACATTGGTGCCAAGTACTTTTCCAGCCTGCTTTATTGGGACAATAAAATTCACCATTGATGTCACAGAAACTCAGCTACACACACTGAACAGAACGGCACAAGAGTGAGTCAAGTCACTAATTTACACTTTCATCCTCTACTTGTAACAGAAAGTACCAAGACAACGTAAAATTAAAATATTTTCACACTATTAAAATTCATGGATGGTGGCAGCAGTACCAGAAAATAAATGGATATTTATTTTCGCTGTCAGGGTCACTAGTCCATACAAATAAAGAGGTTTAACCCAAATACTGCTTATTTTTAGGTTTCTGTGAACCCACATGCACTTCCCAAGCCTCACACCAAACACACCAATAAGCCACTGCCCTGAGATTTTTGAACACAGGTCAAACCAGATCACCAGCTTTCCAAGGGCAGGGCCCCAGCTTTATCCAAGAAGTAAAGCTTGATCAGCATGCCTGACCCAAAAATGAACACTGGCCTTAAACTGAAGTTATAAAAGCTGCTAGACTTCTAATTCCAAGACTGGATTTGTAAAAAGACACAAATGTACACATAAGTTTCTTAAAGGAAGTCACCAATGTACTGAAGCAAAATTAGATGTTTAATTTGCCAATGTAATTAATCAGATAAGAATATGTCCATATACAAGAATTTGAAATCAGATTTTCCTAGGAAACAACACCCTTAAAGCCCTGAAAGTCCCCATATTCCATAAGAGTACTCCACACAGCCCCCAGAAGGAAAGCCATCTGCACTTACCAGAGAACAATCCACTGCTGCTTCACAGAACAGCAGCTTCAGAGAGATGAGCAGTGGTTGCACTGGTGGCTTTAGACAGCAATGAGAACTAGGTCAGGACCTGTGATTGAGGACAAGGTTTTACCTTGTCCACTGTAAACCTGGGAGTGCATCTGACGCAGCAGTTCAGGAGGAAGAGGACACAGCACAGGCCCTTCCCACAGTAATGGGGAGGCTGCAGCACTGCATGAGAACTGTGGAGGTCAGAAGCAGCTTTAGCAGAAAGCAGAAGACTCCAGAGCTCCTCTGAACACTGCACAAAGTATCAGTTTCAAGTTGGCTAAAACATGCTGCTGTAGGTTCAGTGACGAGGTAAATAAGCAAAAATAAGCAAAATGAACAAGCCCCTCCACTATGCAATGTGACCACCAGCATTGTTTCACTTTACCCATAAGGTTTTATAATTTTTCTGATGGTATTACCTATACAGCACTCCCCTTCTTTTAAATAAAGAGGACTGGACATTCTAAAATAAGACGTGAAAATTTTATTTACATGTTTGTTGGGTCTTTCAAGAAGGTCATACTAGATCAGTGTCTAGGGAAAAACCAGATCCCACATGTATACCCAATGCTATCACAAATACAAAACACCCAAAAAATTTACGTTTAAAATGTAAAATAACTATAATGCTCACCCATTGTCAAACCTTCCAAAAAGCACTGTGACTAACAAAAGCTCCTACAAATGACAGAAGAACTTAAAACTCATTTTTCAGCAGGAATAGATACTTCCCTGATACTTTAAAAATGCAAGAAATTTTAGTAACTTTAAGTATTCACACCTAAAATATCAGTATCACAATGCATAAAGGATCAACTGAATGCAGCAGTGCTTAGGCAAAGTGGCCCCATTCTGGCCAGGATCCAGTTATTTTCATGGAGACTGAATAGCAAGGGATGAGATTTCTGAAGCCTGTTGGCAATGAACAGAACAATGTCATTTAACCCTCTGAACTACTCTGCAACAGTAACTTCTTCCACAACAGCTGGATGACATTCAGTATCTTTATTTATTAACAGAGGAAAGAAAAGTAGTTAGACTCTTTTCCCCCCAGTTAAATACAAATCGTAAAAATATTGCCTTTAACTTGTTAATGCTACAGTTTCACTTTCTACAAGCATGAGATCTATTTTATGGGTTTGGTTGGGTTTTTTTTAATGTTAACTTAGGTTAAACACTGAAAAAATTTCTGAATCTGGAATGAAGAATCTGTTGATTTAGTCATTTGGACACTACCCTCTGGAACAGAAGATGTCCTGAGATAAACTCTTAAACTGATCAGATACAAAAACCTCAAACCAGGTCATTTTAGATTTAAATACAATTGCATTGACAATGTTAGAGCAAATTTAAAAATATATTATTCCAAAAGATGTATTCCAAGGGTTCAAGTCAGCCATAGAATTTATCAGACTGTTAAGGGGAATCCTACACTACAACCTGAGGATACAAACCCCATAGACAGTAAATGAAGGTGGCTTGCCCAAAATCCCTCTGAACTGCCTATGGACACACAGGAACAAAGACACCAAGACTCAGCTTGTTTATCTCACCTCTAATATGGAAAAGACCACACCTAAATGAAAAATTTTGCATTTATTATTACTGGTAAGAAGCTGAAGCTGGAATGTTTAAAAAAGGTGAGTATGAAAAGATTCTGTATGGGGGTTTTATCCACAAGACATCTGAATGTGAGTCTAGACCTACTGGAGTTAATAAATAAAGAGTGAAGTTTTTGGGGTGTTTTTAATGAAGAAAGTCTACTAACAAACTGAAATGCTAAAATTCAAGCACATTGTCAGATTCTGCTTTTCAGTTTACTCTGTGGGTTTTGTGGAAGAGTTCTGAAAAAAGACTGCAAAATTTAAATATTCTAGTTCAATTTCTTCATTCACCAGAAATTACTAGACCTTAATAACAGCTCTTACTTAAGTTCTTACACATCCTGATTTGGAGACAAGACATTCCTATTCAAGTAAGAGCAAACAAAAAGTGCATAAGCAAACCAGTTTTGCTTTCCAGGCTGAAAAAGTATTAGTATGTTCCTTACATATCACAATAAGGAACAGTGTCACTGAAGTTAGGTTGTACAAAATGATAGCTAATTTTGTGATGGTAAGGCTTCACAATCATTAACCCTGCTTGTGTTTTTCTCTGCTGCTGCTCTGAGATACACAGCTTTGGAACAAAATAAAAGTAACTCGCCTATCCATCAACACTGATAATTAGTTTTCAGAGATTTTTGACTTACACCTCTGCCCTTTTTTTCTAAGATGTATACTTCATGATGCCATTTTTACTTGAATCAGAGGTAGACTAAACCTGCCCTTTTTAAAACAATATTGCATTTTGTTGATAGATTTGTGAGGCGAGGACATCATAAATCTTAAGTATACTCGGGCAGCACTTGTTGCTACTCAAAATTATGTAATAACCCCTTATCATCAAATTTAAGAATCCCATTAATTTCTTTACATTTTTCAGGAAATGTTAATATAGTTATAAAGAATTAGTGTAGCTGCTCCAAAAGATTAGGAAAGCACACAAGGAAGGATGTAACAGAATGTGCCACCACTTGGAAACTGCCAGAAGGAGAAATTCAAGTTTCTTGAAGAATTCATGACTGATATACCCACAACTTCAGAGACCCTACAGCACATGCCTCACAAGTAAAACCCTGCATTATTATAAGACTGGTTAGTTGAGATTTTTGAGATGGAACTAACCTGAATATTCATTACTAGATGCATGAATTCTGCCATTTTTTTCTGGCAGAGTATCCAAGTAACTCAGAAATTGCTATATGATTAGAGAGTGCAGGCATTATGCTGGAACCAGCAAGTTTGATATACAAGCAGCACAAATGCTGTGGATGGGTGTGTTACCAGTTCAAGCAAGAAGACAGTGAATCAAAGCACATAAATAAGGTAGAAGCTTAATATGAAGACTAGAGATTTCAAGCAGGCCTGATTCAGGCAGATGAAGGCAGCAGAGATGTTGAATTTTTCATTACTTTCTCCTTCATGTTCAACTTGGGTTTTTCTGAGTGACACCCCCCAGCTCTTTAATAGCACTTCCCAGTTTTGATGGGGGAGGGAGACAAAGACAGAAAATGACACAAATTATGACAAAATTTATTCTCTTAACACAATAGAATTGAACAGAGTTTTAAAAAGCCTGTATGCAGGAGGAAACAAATATCTTTGAAGAATGCAAACCTAAGTATTAATCTTGACATAAACCTTCTATGTGAGATTTTATACTGCACTTGCACATAAAAACAGTTTTGAAATGTGAACCTCATGTACGTATTGTCATTCTATTTCCAAATAGACAGCTAACAGTCAGGGTTATTCAGGTTCAAAAAAATTATTTTGCATAGTGCTTAATTGGATATTTGTAAATCCTTCAGGTAGCTGAAAAATTTTAGGAAGACAGTGGTTACACCATCTTTTATCCACCTTACACTAAACATTTCTGGAGAGTGTTTAAAATATATGCCCTATACAAAGGATATTAACACTATCTTCACAGAAGTCCCAGAAGTGACAGTAAGACAAAGTTCATGTCATTGCATAGCGCCCAAATCCAAAAGCATTCTGTTTTCCATCTCTCAGAATGTTCCTGCTGACTTTAACCTACAGATTAAAACATATCAACCATGAATTAAAGTGTTACTAGAACTAATTTTCCTGTATTAGATTGTTCTTCTTTCCATATTAGGAAATACCATGTCAAGAAACCCCTACAAACTCTTATTTTAGGAGCAGCTTATCTGTGTTTTTCTTTTTCACAGGCAAGAGTGAATGTTCTCCCCACCCAAAAATTATGCAGTTTCCTACTTCTGGGTAAACCTCAAGGGTCATGTACACCCACGTGGTAACAGATGAAACACCATGAGAAAATCATCTTCCTGACTGCGCCGTCTCCCTTGTCAGGCAAGTATTACTCAACTGAATATGGCTGCATAAATTAACATCATGCAAACCCAGAATTTCTCTTCCAGCTCAGATTCTCATTGTTTCCACCTGACAGTGGCAAAAAGATGTTATTTACTTTTCTCTGCAGGGTTCAGAATTATATCTGGAGAGAAAAGCAGCAGTCCAGTTTCTCTAGTCACTGCAAACCATGTAAACACAGTTGTTAATGGCCATTTTAGTGAAACCACTTTCAGAATCAGAAGCAGCCCAGACTTTAACATTTCAGAAATCTCAGCCATTCTCACACTTCCTACTAGATCTATTTCTTTACTTTTGAACCAGGACCTTCCTGGTCTGCAGAGGGCTATGTTACTTGGTTGAAGATTGAACAGAACAAAGCAGCAGAAGAACAGGCACCAACCATGGCCCAGAGATTCTGTTTGCATTGCAGGAGGACAAGGACCAGAACGGCTGTCGAGCCTCGCATGACACAACCCAAGTAAACTGACACAACAACTCACACTCTGCTGGTACAAAGCTGGCACATCAGAAAGGCTGCCTTCCCTGAAGAGGCCAGGCTGGATGCATTTACATTTCGGGTGTTTTCAGCCATGACTTCAAAACCCCAGGAGATGCACATCAGCTCTCCCTCCTCTCTTCCACACACGCAGCTTTGAGCACACAAGACCTCTGTTAAGGTTCATCCCTAAACATTACCTAAAGACAGACACGCACACCAAAGTATCCAAAGGCCACAACAATATTGTATGGCTTTAACATGCTACAAAACTAATTTAAAATTGTTACTAAACCCAAAAGAACAAAACTGAAATTGTGCTTCTGGCCATTGTGGACTTACTGAATTCAAGTCCCAATGTAAAACCTGAAAGGCTCCTGTTTGACACATAACCCTGCTTCCAGATTATGGATGGATAATGTTAATTTTAAAGACTATCTCTAGGCAGGGATTATTTTAGTTGACAAACATTTGAAGATTAATAGGAAAAAACCCAGTGTTTTTACATATCTGTCTTGTTACTGGTTGTCTAAAACAAACTCCACCGGCTATAATATCACCTTTATTGTTTTTTATTCAAATCCCTATCCAAGCAACAACTATTCTATCCACAGACAGGATGCATTCTCATCCTTCAACCTTACCAATGAAATAGCTAGAAATACCTAGAAAACTTCTAAAAATACAGTACCAGTACTCCTGTTTATGTTTGACTAGTAGTGACCAGAGACTTTTCCCCACTGTGTTCTAAAAATCCCACCCAGCCAGCATAGGGCTTATAATAACAGAAACAGAAATTTAAGTTAAAATAATGAACATCAAGGATACAAAGATGTGTCAAATCAGCTAGGAGTCAGATAAGGATCCTGAATAATTTACACAGGACTAAGTACTTTCATTCCCAACTCAAACTGTAAAATGAACTCTTTCTAGAAACCCAACTGCCTCTGTTTTATTGCCAAAATATGTATGTGCAGTTCTTTCAAGTTCACTGAGAGGCTACTGGCATCAAAAATTGCAAAGCACCACAACATGCATGCAGCATTCAAAGTCAGAATTCTAAACCCAGCTTTTAAAGCGATTTCCCAAACAGCGTGCAGCTGGATACAGGCCAGCAGTTTCTGCTCATGTCAAGTCCAACTGATCTCAACAAAACCTTAGAAATTGGTAAGCAGCTCTCCAAGGAGATGAGCCAAACAACTGTGTCAAATGGAAACAATAATCACTTGCATTAAAGCTGAACTGTGGTATTTGTTTTTACAACAGTAGTATTTTATATGTAGAAAAATCTACTCCATAAGTCTTTCTTTCCATACAGTCTAAGTGCATCATGCTTTCTCCAGAGCACAGTATTATTTTCACTCTTCCTTGTGGGAAGCCATCTCCATAGTGGGCTGGCCACAAGGCTGAGTCTACACATCTGTCTGTGCCGCCATGCTGGGAGCTGCCAGACAGAGCAGAGGAGGGAACTTGTAAACAAGCCCTGCCAATCCAAACCTGCAATCACATCTGTTCAACAGAAGTTCCTGCCCTCAAGGGATTTCAATAGGATCTAACACATCCACATACTTAAGTGCATATTAGGCCCCAAGCAACTCCCACTTTGTCAGAGTTGTTCAGTAACAAAGTATCTAACAAAGCTTATGAAACACAACAGAAATCTTTAAAAAATGTATTTCATAGGGCCCCATGACTAATGACATTTACTATCCCATTTTTAACAGTTACCTTTCTATGCATATCCAGAAACCAGTATATTCTATGAAGTCTGTCCCGGAAGTCCCCACACAAGATATATGTAATTTACATTGGCCATTCACTTTCATCTACTTTGAAGCTAGAAATTAGAAGATTCAGATCTTAAAGCTTTTTTTTTTTTTTAAACTAAAACAAGCCCAGCAATTCTAATGTTCAAATATAAAGCCTGATGTTTATTCAGCCAACTGCCCTGATTCCATTAGGAAGAGATTCTGTAGTGTTCTTTTTTGCATACAAGGACTTTCTGTAACTGTCAGAGTCAAAACCATTTGGGGTTTTATAAGCAAATGTCAAAACTTTGTCTGAAGGGGCAAAAACTATCAAACTCATACTAATGGTTTAACTAAAATACCCTCATTAACTATGGTCTGTGTGCAGTTTTAAGAACAGAATAACACACACACTTGCAGCCATGTAAGAATTTATGCTTTATACCATGACAGAAGTTACATATGTTCTAACATTCCAAGCATAGCTGAAATAAAATGTATAATCTTATTTTGAACTGTGCTAAGCTCTTGACTGTAACAATACTTCATAGCAGAAAGTCCCATGGGCTAAGATAGAATGCAACTTTTTTTAAAGTGTGTAAACATAATATGTGTAAAAAATTCCTACAGAAATCCCCTGTGTAAGGCAATCCAGATTTTTAAACCTGTTTCTGATCTTACTGGATCAACATATTTTTCTATTTACTTCTTTTTCTCATCTGTCTTCTCCAAACTAAACCGGCCTTCATTTTCTCTCCTTCATCATACTTGCCTATTTTATTTTCTACCAGTACCAGACACTAGATAATTTCATAAATCTATCAGCTAATAACGGACAGATAATACTTCACTTCCTCCCTTTTAATCTCCTGAACCTCTATCAACATTGATAAAATTCAGATGATTTTATGAAGATATCCAATGACACACAATAGCAATATATCTCACCAGCTTAAATTATTCTTACTTATGAGTCCCTTATCAGCCTTACCCCTGAACTTTCTGGATGTCATCCTTAAGTTCCCTGCTCTCCTCCAAGTCTCAAGCAAACTATACAAGACTTACCTCAAATTAACTTAACTTGTTTCCCTTTTCTAGAACTTTCATAACCTAGGAAGAAATTGATGGCAACCAAAGCCAAACCACCCATTGTCCAGTAACTGCACTGTGTCTCCCTGCTGCAAATTTGTTCTGCACAGGTGCTACAGACCCCACCCTCCCCACAAGCCACACCTCAACATCTTTTCACAGGGACACTGATCTAAACCAGCAAGTCTTGGAAAGGATATACACACACTCTCCTTTGGGAGAAGAGAGGGAAATAAGATTTGTCTGATTTATCCTCCAAAGATCAAACTGCATAGCAACATGAACCTTCACTTTATAAAACAGTTAAAATTTTATGTTTGTGAGGCACAAGGTCAACATGAAAAATTACCTCTAAGGACAGTTACTTTCTAAAAAAGTGGCACCAGCTAACAAGACACAATATTAAAAAAAAAGTTTACATGACTCATGAAATAACACACCAAAATGCCAGATCTAAACACGCTGCTGAAAATACAAATTATTCCAACATTGACTGCATCCCTTTCAGAACTAGCTACAGCATAGGCCACATCTGCAGGGAATGCTATTCTAGAGCACACAATAAATAAAAGATTATTTCAATTTAAGACAACTGAGTAATACTCCACTTCAATTTTGACAGATAAAAGGACTAAAAAGAAAAAAAATCTAAAAATTAATATACAACCAGAGAGCTTTTTCTTCTCTCTGGTGTTTAATAGTATATTATCAGTTAACAAACATTATTACCTGGTTCACCAGAAGAAAGAAACTGTTAAGTTTCCAATGTCATGTGCATTAAACACATTAGAAGAAAAGAATTGTTTGACTTTTCAGTAATTATTCCTATTACTCCAAGGCAATAACATTATTTATTTTAATCTGACACCTTTTCAGTTACTATGACAAATCTGATACAGTCTAATTGAAAAACATACTTCAAGAATAAAAAGTCAAGATAATCACCTTGTGGAGTTTTCTTACGGCACACACATTAATACAGTCTTTCAAAATGCCAGTATTTATAAACAAATTCTCCTCATTAGAAGAGCCTTGAGATGACATCTGCTAAGTCATCCATGCTCTGGAGACTACTGACTAACAGTTTCAGACTTCAGGTTCTTTCCTTTTAATACATGAGACTCTCTCTAGTCCACACCTGTTCCACAATAAATGACAAGACAGAATGTCTAAATAATAAAACAAGTTAAATGCAATTTAGTCAATATTCACATAACAATGAACACTTACTCAAGCTTTTAAGTATTAACTATTATTTAACTGTCAATCACTGTTCTCCCAAAATTGTATTTAGGGATGTAACTTAGCTAACACTAATGCTTAAACATGTGCAAAGTACCATTTTTGTCATTGACATTATACCCATGTAATTATATACCATTCATACTAATCACTATGTGTAAATACAGCAATTTAAAGGGATAAGATCTGGTTCTTAGTCTTTTACATTAGTTTTGAAAACATTAGAATACTGTTAAATTTATGAATCAAGAAAAATAATTTTAGCACACAGAGAGGGCTAGACACTGCTTTGGCAATTATTTAGACCAAAAAATCAACAGGAAATTCAACTAACAGCTGAAGGGAAGTCAATAAAACACGTTAAGCACAGTCAGGAAGGAACCTTTCAAACATCATTAAATTTCTAACCTGTCCTATCCAAACTACTTTCCATGCATGAACTTCCTTCCTAAAATGAAGCTTTCTAGATGAACATTTAGAACAAATAAGTAACAAAGCTGAGTAGAGAAAAATACAAAGCAGTTACTGTATTTCTGCACATATAAAAACCACATCCAGTAATACAAGCTATTGATACAGATAAAACGATTGCGCAAATGAGTGTTTACAAGTTCCCTCCTGGGTCTGAAATACCTCAGCAGGAATTAAATAATGATTTAACATGACTTAACAATTGAATAAATTAGAAAAATATTGCAACCTCAGGCAACATTAATTTCTCAATTTGCCAGTAAGTGTTCTTCTGTCAGGGAGAACACAGTGGAACCCTTTTCTTTGTCAAGTCTCCTTTAATACTATCAGTTTCTAAAAGGCAGAGATACAGAACTGTCTCTTATTAGTGTAAAAGCACAATGCTTCGTCAAAAAATAATATTCCAAATTTATCAGATGGACAGCCTTAGAACAATACACAGGAACAACAGGGCAACACACAACAACATGGTATAGAGTGTTTTCACCACATCAACCCTTCAGCTTGCACCAATGGGAGTTATTTTTCAGCAGCTCAAAGGAGAATTTTCAGAGAAATATGAAGACAATGACATAGCTGTGCACGTGCTGGGGGCAGCTCCCTTCAATCACAGAGGACAGAAGGAGAAGAAAACAATACAGGATTCATTACAAAATCTATTGAATTACGCTGTGTTGACTTGGGGTTTCTTAAGGCAAAACTCAATATAAAGGCACTAGAAAAAAAACAATGTAGCATATTCTATTAAACAATATTTAAAACATCCTACTTGTCTAACATTTATTATCCCCTGATATAAGCATTTCTATACCTCAGAATGCAATTGGTGCACTTGTTCAAGAAAGAGACCCCCATGTACCCAGTGGTGTCTGGGCAGTATCTGGTCAAGTTATTGTACCATCTTTACTTAAAGGCAGGAATCATAGGAACAAACAGATATTCCAGGTCAAGCAGCTCAAATCCCAAGGTAGGGTGGAAAATGACATTACATCCCCTCCCCCCACCGCCTTACATAAGCTAACCAGCTCCATCTTTTAAAGACAGCCTTATTCCACTACTCCTAAGGGAAGGCTGTTGCAGACTCCTATGCTTCTGTTGCTTAGGAACCATCTTTTTTAATTTCCAGATTAGGTTTGTTCTTGGATAGTTTACACCCATTTGTTCTTATACCTCAAGCATAAAAAGCTCTTTTTACCCACCTGCGTTGTTTCACTCATTTTTATGAAGAGCAACTTCTTCCATGATTTGTTTCCCCATATCAAACAAGACACTCTCTTAGTCCAAATGTCCTTTTTACTTGATGGTGGGTTATAGGAATTACATGCAGTTTTTGAGATAAGCTTTCACCAGTACCAGAAAAAGTCAATAAACCTTTACTTCTTTAAAGAAAAATATTAGCAGGGCAACAACAGCGTACTTGTTATCCTGATCCTGATCTCCATTGCTAACTCTGATAGGTTTGTCACCCTGAAGTGTTACAATTCCTTTAATGCTCTTTGATACTACTCCTTTTCCTACTGGTCATGTCTTAAGGTCTCACCTTCGTTCTGTGCAAAACTTGCTTTTGTATTGGTGATGCTTGACATCTGATGAAGATCATGAGATTGGCACGAGAAGTAGGAATGGATAAATGATTTTAATGAAAATACTAAATCTTAAAACTGGTCCTGACAAATTCTACTACTTACATAGTTCCAATATATCATCCATTGGTCATCAGGTTCTGTCCATACTTGAGATATCCTGTCACCATTCAACATCAATTGTCACAAAAACATCCCTCTAATTTTTACATGGAATCATATTGCACATTATATGACTACTAAGTTACAAGGGGTCATCTCTAACCATGTATCCTCTCCAAGAAGTCAGGGATCTTACAAAAAAAGAGGTGTTAGATTTCTCTGACAAATCTTCCTCTGCTGGGAGCTGTATCACTTCATACCTTTTTCATCCCACCTCCACACAGAACAGCTTTTCATTCTAAATTTAAACAAATCTCTGTATATTAAGGTCACACTAATGATGCAATTACTATCCCAAATCACCTTTTCCTCTTAATGTTGTGAGTATTTTCACTGTTCTCCAGCCATCCAATATCCTTCTACCTCGCCATTTAATAATTCTTGCAACTGAGTCTCTGATTACACAAATCAACTACTTCAAAATTGTAGAGTAAATATTACACAGTTCCACTAACCTGCACCCTGCAAGTTGGGCTTCATCTTCATGGAAATCATCTTTATAACTTCACTTCAGCATGACCTATGTGCATGTATTCAAAATGTCTTCACTGAAAATTAAGGCAAACTTTCCATATAGTCTTTCTCAAGTATCTAAATTATTTTTAGTCTTATTTCATTACCCCATGCTTCCTGACAAGACACATGAAGAGTCTTCTTCAGGTTTTCTGTTTACTCCTGATGATCCTTTTTAATTTGCTATCAACCCTGCTAGATCCTGTATCTCTACTTTTTTCTACATGGAAAAAAATCAGAATTTAGTAAGAGCACAAATATTTTATACAGTTGCCAGAATTACCTGCATTTATTGCTGCATCAGAAGTTCAGCAATGCCAGAAGTAGCTGAAAGCACCTCATCAAATAAGCCCTGAACACTGCTGTAAACTGGAATTGCAAGAACATTTGGATGATAAACTGCTTATGGACTTTGTAATTTGAATGTTCACTTCTGTAGTTACAATTATAAACAGCTTTTCATGACACTCAGACACATTTGGGTCTTCTTGCTTTAGCTGAGCTTCTTTTTTCTTGTTTTTCCCCTAAACGATGTTTGTCTAAAACATGAATAAAAAAAATTATGCCACAAAGCCTCTTGAGAGCTAGAAAAAGGGAAGGCAAGTTAAAGCTGCTTAATTTCAACTTCACCTCCAATCAGCCAAATAAAGAAAAAACAACAAGAAAACTTGTATTATCAATATTTTGGCTTGAGAATAGACTGCACAGCTATTACAAAACTTACCTGGGGGAAAAAAAGTCTGCAGAGACAAGGTTCCAATTTAGGATTACCATAGCAACAGAGAGGAGGGAGGGGAAAATTACCAGATTACTCTCTCAGATCATCAAATCCTTGAAAGAATAAATTTAGATTTGAGTTTCAGTCAAATTAACTGAATTCATCCTATTCATTAATGATAAACACATCTAATAAAGGACTAAATTAAACAAGCAAAAAGTGTAGTACAAGAAACAAAGTAGCAAATACAACATTTCAGACTGAATTACCTCACCTTTTCCTTCTACCATAAAATATCTATTTGGTCTCACAGCAGGTCTTCATACCAGCAACCAATAACAGAATTATTTAGGAAGGTGTCTAGTTCTGATTAAAGAAAAAAGAAAAAGAGCCATCTGAAATCTGCCTCATTCTTGTTAAGTGACCTGACTAGCTACACTACTGAAAATGGGCAATAATATGCCCCCATTTGACTTGAGGGTATAATGAATTTCTGAAAATATGTTTCTGAAGTTTCAGAACAGAACATACATACATACATACAGAACTAACATATTTCAACAACATATGTGGGCACAGTAATAACCCCAAAAATCAGGGAATGTAGAAATAAGCTTAACCTCCTCAAAAAGATGATATTCTGAAAAACAAACCCAGGATAACCTAAGAAACTAATTACTCATATGCTTTTAAATTGTGCAATTTTTAACAATCTTAGTATTTTGGAGTAGTTTTAATAAATGCTTAGATACAAAATGGACACATACATTAATGACTGATTAAAAAAGCAAGAACAATGGAAGTCTCTGTCTTTTTGGGAGAGCAGTTACCTCAATGCTTTAACCCACTCACATTAGGTAGGATCCCAAACCCACTGAACCTGCAGTTGAAGTGGCAAATGCAGCTACAAAGGTTTAATTTTGATATTGTGAGCTTTGCTTGAGGTGTGGAGAGTTGTCTCCCCACTTTAGTGGTAAATATTGACCCATAAAGACTCTAAGCCTCAGGCATCTTTTCCACCAGCCAGAATGTTCAATTAATAAGGCTGCCCTCATAATTTGCAAGACTGCCTAAGTCCAGCTTTCCTGGCTGACATTCAGATTTTAAGCATGTTTCCCAGCCTTCTGTTCACCACTTCTGGCTTTCGTTGACCCGCTGCCAAAACGCTCTTTATTTCCTGGTGGCTGGGCAGGCCAGTGGACAGTTTCAGAGAGTACCTTCTTCCAAGTTGTGCAGCAAACTGTTCACTGTGTTCCCTGCTCTTGGCTCCTCCCCAAGATTCTGCAGTGAGGGAAAATAGGAGGATACTGGAAGGATTGTCATTCCACTTGTGTGAAGCAGGGGCATAGGCACCTTCACTGGCCTTTCCTTGTCCTCAAACCAACATCTCCACTAAGAGACTGGAACTGAGTCAAAGAAAGTGTCCCAGGTCAACAACAAAGACTATGGCAGATCCAGAAGTGGACATCCCACCTGTCAAAATCGTTACCCTATGCTGCAACCACAAATTCTCCTTCCAGGGGAGAGGCAAGAAACTCAGTATAAGATGGTCCACATAGCTCAGCAGCATCAAGATCAGTGCAAGTTCTAAAGCAGATTGGAAGCAAAGTGGAAAACCACACAGACAGACAGACATTGAGTTACAAGCAGAACAGAATCAAAGAACAACAGGATGGTCCTCTCCAAGACCAAGGCACAGAAACCCACCCACCAATCTTCCTTGATACGTAAGAGATGAAACAGCTTTCCTTTGGATGAAGGACTGATATCTTATGTCCCATCTCCATTCACTTGCTTTGGGAAAGCTCCACAGAATTTACTAACTTTTTACAAAAATCCCTATATAACTGAACAGGAGAAAAGCCATAGATTTATATGTACAGCTGAGATCTAAGCAAACATCTAAGATCATTATTAATTTATTTTTTATGCCTATTAAAATATTCAAAACCATTGTGATACTGTACCATAAACATTCTACATATCTAAATAAATTTTAACTGTATATTTCTGGCCACCAACACTTAATGAAAAATAATTTACAAAAACAAACACCATTTTATCCTTAATTCACCTATAAAAGACATAAATTTATTCCAAAATATTTCTAAGTCATCAGTTATAACTGAAATCACCAGACTATCTTTGAAGACTCACCATCTAATAAATTTTACTCTAAGCCCAAGAGGGTGGGGAAAAAAAAACATACAAAAAATAAAAAAATCCTACACTTTGCTGTACTAGTAGACTTAAAAATAATATCCACAGTAAGGAAAGAAAATTTACTTTGGAATCAAAATAGAATCTTGTGCTTTACACTGAATCTGTTATTCAAATCATATGGAAATTTGAAGTGACATTTAAAAATAAAGTGACACATTAGCTGTATAGAATTTTACCTGAAAATCATGGAAACCTTTCCAGTAACTGAAAACAACTAGAAAAAAGTGACAAAACTAATGAAACATTATTTGCTACCAACTGAAGTCTCATATGCTTCCCTATTTATCCTTTTTAAGTTCTCATGTTCCCCCTACATGTTGTGTGAGTCCCTCCTCCCCTCATCTGAGCACTGGCTCACCAAGGCTGGCCAAGCCAGTGGCAACAAACACTTGGACTGGATCAGAGCTCCCCATGCCCTGACTGGCTGGCAGGTGCGACACCGACACAGCCACACACTCCTGCTTCCCAGAACAAATCAGGAGCCATGCCCCTCTCCCAGCAGGGGCACAAGTTTGGCCATCATATCTCACTGCTGGCAGAAACCTTTTCTGTTTGAAGTCACCACTTTCCTGTTCAATTCAGCTGGGTGTAGCTAACAGTTTTAGAAATTGAAGAGAAAAATAAAGTAAGTCTCTTTAACGCTGGAACACTTTAAGCTGTGTGATTCAAGGTCACCACACAAGGCTTTGCTAGACAAGATCTTTCGGAGAAAAAAAAGCCAAGTATACAGCACCTCTCAGTTAATGCACAACAGCAGCAATGTGCTTTTTCAATGAATTTTAGGTGGAATGGATGCTTCACAAGGATACACACTTGATAGATTTTCATCAATATTTTGCAGTGACAATACCTGAAGAAATTGTTTCATCTGTTAAAACACTAAACTCAGGGTATGCTTTATTCTTCATCTCCACAGTCACAATGCACCGACAGTGACGTTATGCTCAGTCATTTGTGACACACACAAAAAACAGCAGCAAAAGGAAAAAACCCAAACAACAACAACACAAAACAGCCAACAGAAAAACGGAGAAGATAGTTTTCATGGGTCAAAGTTTTCCTCAATACTTTCTGGTTTAATCTGGCATAAACTATAATAGAACTGAAATAGTGTATCAGACCTCCCAAGATTCAAGATTTAAAACAAGATAGAAATAAAAAGCAATATAACACATTTGAAATTTGTACAAATAAATCAAAAACAACACCCAAAAAACCTAAGTTTCTATGGCTCCAAGTCAAATTACAGTTTTTTAATCCAAATTTGCTTTTACATGTTTACCGATTTCAACCAAAACCCTAGATCTATTTTTTTTGCCCCTTAGTCTTTGGAGCATAACTGCATCACAACAATCATCTATTCATTTGACTTGAAAGTATCAAAAATACCATAAACTGTTATTGATTAACTGCATTTTCTACCGTTTCCATGAGCCCTTTACAGCACTTCAGTTAGGGGTATGAAAGAAAAACAAAATCTCAAAATTGTGGAATATTTTACTTCTTATTTTTTCAGACTTTCTGAGTCTAGATCTGAAAATCATGCATAACATATGGTACAAAAATCAGTGATTTAAAAAAGACATTAGTCAATTAAAAATGCAAAGGAATGTTTGATTAGTCTGAAGAGCACACATATGCCAAATCCCAGTTTAAAAGAGTAGCTCATAATATCATAGTTCTAAAACTGAATTGAGATTTGCTTTCATTTATGCTAATTTTTAATTAATCTGCAGGGAAAACCATTCGAACAAGTGATAGTGAAAAACTCTTTTAATGTTCCACTTGTTAGTGCAACTTATCTGAGTTTGAAAGGCTGATCTTTCACTGGATAACAACTGAATCCAGCAGAGCAGGCAGAGATCACTCCTCAGAATGCAATCAAATAAGCAAGGGCAAAGGGAGGAAGTTAGGAAGGGACTGAAGAAGTTGTTACTCCTGTTTGGCTACACCTTCAAGGACAACGTTTTCAGTTTCTCTGAAAGGTCAGAGTCAGTGCAGCAACACCAGCACACACACACTGCTCAGCCAGCCCGACGGGCAGCAGTTATTCAAATCCATCTCCGCACTAAACCTTTACTTGCCCTGAAGTGAAGAACAGTTAGACTTTGAAATTCCCCAAAGCAGCAGCAATACTTAAACACATTCAAGACCAGGACCGTTGGGCTGGGGTGTCGAACCTGAGTCCTGATGGCAAAGGACACCACCTCAGCTTACATCCGATTTGAAAAGCAGTACTTCTGAAAAGGGCGTTTCCTGGAGGCTCCTCCCCTACAATATTTGCAACTATCAACCACTAAACCTTCTGAACTGACAAGACCACAGTAAACAACATCCACTGCGTGGTGAGGAAAGAAACCAATTACTTGCTTCAATTTGACTAAAGACTATCAAGATAATTATCAATAAACAACAGATGCTTACAGAGACGGTAACAGATATTATCATCCATTCCTACGAACCCTGTTACTGTATACATGATACTTTAAAAGTGACAGAAAAAGTAGCCATAGAAAAGGGTAAATTTAAAGTAAAAATTACTAGAGATCAAAATCTGTATAACCAGTACTTCGTAAGCATTACTACCTCTAATGAAAAGCTTTCCTCAGGAAAGAAACTGGTTCACATGCTTTATATTTTACACCTTTCTCTATTGACAGGTTTGAACAGCTACTGCTCTCAGCCCTAGCAAAACCAGAGTATTTTTGAAGAGAAATGCTGAATAAGTAGCAAGACTAGGTAATATTTTCCTATTCCCCTGAGGAGGCTGATTATATGAATGAAAACTGCCTAACTTAGGTAATCTAGGGACTTCAACTGTTTTTAAAATACATTTGCTTTTGAATCTGTTATTACAGAAGATGCATAACTAAACAGAAGAGCTTCGAACAGGTTCCACAGCAGCTGTCAAATGACCTGCACAACGGAATCAGCAGGGTAAACTTACATTCACATCTGCTCACAATCATTTTTCAAA
This sequence comes from Ploceus nigricollis, assembly GCA_013399945.1. Taxonomy (NCBI): domain Eukaryota; kingdom Metazoa; phylum Chordata; class Aves; order Passeriformes; family Ploceidae; genus Ploceus; species Ploceus nigricollis. The sequence goes on along the minus strand of VXBC01010265.1, from coordinate 96,793 downwards.
TATAAAACACATACCACCCTAAAACTGCCAAAGAAATATTTAGTTGCAGTCTGAATTACTGCTACAGTGCTATTTCACAAATCACTTTGTGGTGCAGCATGGTCCAAGAGTAAGTTCTAATTCAGGAACCACCAAAGTCAGAAAATCGGCATGTTTTTTTCTTTATGCCCTCATGCCTCAGGTGTCTCTGCTGCACAGCAAAAGCCACATTGTTTCGCTCTACTTCACTGAAGTAGTAGGCAAGTTTTATTAATATGCATTTTTCCCTCAAAGCAGGACTGGCTCATTTGCACAGCAACAGTTTGGGGTTTACAAATTACTCACTATTCACCACTGCTACAACTCTTTAATAATTAAGAAAGCTATTTCTACCAGTCAGAAAAGCAGTGGGTGCAAGATTTACTACCTAGGCTCCTCAGGAAGCACTTGCCACATAGAAGCTGTATCCATTGTAGCAATCAACACGCTAAGCAGCCTTCTCCTAGTTTGAAACTTTCAGTTCTATTATTTAATTGTATTTATTAACAAAATCGGCTACTTCAAAATTCTTTTTTTTTCCTCCAATACCAAGTCATGGAATGTTGGATGAGATTTGCTAAAGGCAGTTCATGCTGTGAAACTACACTTCAAAAACCAAGACTTGGAGCAGAAGTAGTTTTAGCCCTACTTCTGTCTAAGTCTCTCAGTGGTCAAAGGGGTTTTCTCTACTTAATTTCACCAGATGATCCAATTCCATACACGGAATCACACACTGGTTTGGGTTGGAAGGGGCCTTAAAGATCACCTAGTTCTGAACCCCCTGCCATGGGCATCTTCCACTAGACCAGGTGGCTCAGAGGCCCATCCCATACGTGCAAAATACCGTTTAATATTGATGGTGAATCTCAAAGAATGAGAAGAGGTGAGTCATTTTCTGTTGGATACCTCTAAAAAAACTGTCACAGAAAAATACTGATTCAGTAAATGACCTCCTTCACTCTGCAGCATTAGTGAACCATACTCTAATGAACTAACTGGCACAACATGCCAGCAAAAATACTTGCTTCAAATGAAGCACATTCAGATTTTTCACACTTATAATCATCAACCACAGAAAGAAAACATTGAGCCAACACAACAGTTTTTGGCTAAAAAGCACTATTCTCAGCATAGAACTTCATACCAGTAAAACTACAAGACATTTAAACAGGCAAACACAGTAATGCACATATTATCTTGCTACAGCAAAGATGTAAAAACTTGCAAATGCCTCTTCCTCAAGACTCTCCTCAGAAAACCACCAAGTTTAAATTCTGTGAGGCAAATCATACAGATCATTACATTCCCTCAAGATTATATCAAATTTGCTGGCATCAAATCTCTTTACTGAATATAAAGAAATACCAAAGCCACCTGTTTCAGAAGTCTAGTCCATAGCTGCATTTTTTCCTCATTTATTACACAAGTTTTCTTAAAATAATATTTCTTTACTGAGAAACAGATTTTTTATACCATTATATTTAATTAACAAAAATGGAAACCAATCTTAGAAATAGTTTGTATGCCTTTAAAATAAATTCTTTTGCTCTATTAAAAAAAAAACCCAACAAACTAAACACCAAAAAACTGAATTTGTGACAATTAAGGACTGTCAAGAATTCCACTGGCACATAGAGTCAGTTACAAGAACCAGGGCTGTAAACAGCCTGTCTGCAGGGAGATACCTGTAGCTTTCAGCAGAGCACAGAGGAATTATCCAGCAGCAGTTACAGTTTGAGAATTCATAAGCTCAAGGTAGACATGTTTTGTAAAGCTCTGTATAAAAACGTAAGTTACAGTACAAGAAAACTGAATACCTTTGGTATACGATGATGTTGTGATCTACAGCAACTTTCCAAAAAGCAAAGAATAAAACAAAACCAGCAATGAGCTTACACCACAGAGCTACAGCAGCATCTCACGAAAGATGTAAATGCAGTGCTAGTCCTAGCCCCCATCTCAACACAGCCATGGATATTTTTCCAGCTTGACTGGATTTTCCCCCCTCCCTAATTGCTAGTTTTAACTAAAGCCAACATAGATTAAGAATCAACCCGAAAAGCAGCACAGCGAGTGTGCAGCAATTACGTGCAGAAAGGCATGTGACATTTTGTATCAAAAGCAGACCGTAGAAACGCAAAAATGCAGATACCCCTTCCAGCAGAGGAAACAAAACAACTGCCCGTCTGCTGCTGGTGCCCCGCCAATCCCCAGCACCGCACACACACACATCCCAAATCCTCCTTCGCTCCTGCGTCCTCTGCGGACGATGACTTGGACTCTCCAAAGCCCGCATTTCGCCCCGCACAGTCCGCAGGTCACCGCTCGGGCTGGAAGAAGGGGCAGGTGAAGCAGCAGGGCGGCGGGGGCAGCGCCGGCAGACGCAGCGCTTGGGCGCAATGGAGATTCCAACGCCGAGCGGCCGCTTCCTGCGGCGGCGGCGGCTGGAGCATCCCGGCGGGCACGGGATGGGCACCGCGTCTCCCGAGGCAGGGCTGGCAGCACCCTGCCCCCGCAGTTCAGCCCATCCCGGCCAGCACCCGCAGCCCCTCGTCCTGCCCCCGCCTCCCCGGTGACCCCAAGCCCGCCGCAGCCCCTCACCGCAGGCACCCTGCGCGCAATGGTTTTTCCGCACACTCCGCCACGTTTTCCAGGCAGACACAGCCCGCTCCGCTCCCCTCTGGGCTTAACGAGCCGGTTCCAGTGTCTGCGTCCCAGCGTCTCCTTGCCGCCCCCTCCTCCCCTCCCCAC
>VXBC01010265.1:0-93350 GCA_013399945.1 Ploceus nigricollis | reverse complement strand
CGGACACAGGGAAAGGGGTTCTTATGGCGCTGGATCCCAGCGGAAAGGAGCGGCGCGGCGCCTGGGAAGCTTATCGTAGAGCGGGCCGGGAGATAGGCGCAGGCAGACATCGCTAATCGCCGAGGACGCGCTGCGATAAGGGCTCGTTATCGCGCTGCGGTGGCGGTGTCCGATCGCTGTCAGCTCAGAGCAAGGCCAGGGCGATCCAGGAGGGCAGGACTCAGGCTTGAGAACTGCCTTGGCGAGGGCTAGAGACACCTGTCACAACCGAAGGTGTTTAATCAGTGGAATATCCTCCGGATGTGAAATGCCAGGCTGGCGAGAAGCCGCGCGCTCGTTCCAGGAGTGTGCAGATCCATCGTACAGCTTGTACGCAGCAGCCTGACGAGAGCTTTCTAAATCGCCTCCTTACATCTGAGTCCTTCGGGGAGCTGTGTGGCTGGTATAACCCTCGGTTTGTTACAGTCACTGCAAGCACCCAACTATAAAGTTAACTTCTTCTGCTATCTATTTTCTGTCCATTTGTACTATCGCTTCTGTATAATTTTAATTCTGCTGGTCTACACGTCTGCGTGTTGTATAGAATGCTGCCTGCCACGGGCCAAATGAAGACTTGGTGGTTCTGGGAACAAGCTCTCAGAAACAGGAAACCCTTCTCCTCTCCTATCTACAGCCCTCATCCCCAAGTTACCCATATGTAGGGAAGACTCCAGCAAGTAGAACCTGATCCTTTCAGGATCCATAAATGCCTCCTGTGGAATATGGGAGGAATCTCTCCTGCTCCAACCACCTCCACCAAGGAAACACACTCCACTTGGCTAAAAGCAGGCCATAGAGATATGCATAAACTTGTCTGTGAATTCAGCCACCAAAAGAGGTGGTTCAGGTGTCAAGTGATGACACAGAATGATTACCACACATCTGACAAGAAGGCCCTACTGGACATAGATTTGCCTAATCAAAACCATCCCACAACTGGACATGTGTTAGTGTAATCACTAATGATTAGCAAATTGTGTCTGAACATTTTTCGTAAGAACTGTTTGACAGTTTAACATAATTTCACCTGCCTGGTGCTGAACCCTGGAAACCCAGTGGATGTCTGTACATACATGGCAGCATACTCTTGTCCCTGCTCTGCACCTGCAGGCTCCAGCCACCTGCCCCATGCAGTGTCTTCTCTTTGATTACTTGTCAAAATACTCCATCTTGGCATTCTCTTCCTTTCTTTCCCTTTCTCACCAAGGCATTTAACTCACAGAGCTCTCTCTGTTGTCTCAGAAAGTAAATGGGAGAATGAATCCATGATAGAACTAACTCAGGAAAAAATACTGCTGTGTTTCAAAGTTAATGGGTTTCCTCTCCAGCTCAGTATGTGGCTCTAAGACCAGCAGTGGCAGGAAGGATGGGGATGTTGAGGGCAGCAGCAGTGCCCAGGGCTGGGGGAGGGCAGGGAAATTTCTTTCTCTGGCAGTGCTGGCTCAAAGTGCTTGTGTAACTGCAGGGTGCAGTGACAAGAGCAGCTTGAGCTGATCAAAGAATGCCTTTTATCAGCTCCTGTTGGCTCTTGTGCTGCTGGTGAGTGCTGTTCCTTTACCTTTCTCTTCTGCTGTCCTAATTTGTGACCTGCCCAAGGGCACAGGTTCCTACAGTCCCCTTCCAGCTTTTCCCCTACCCTTGCATTATCTCCCANCCCCCCCCCCCCCCCCCCAGCCCCCGCCCCCCCCCCCCGGCCCCCCCGCCGCTGGCTGCGCCCCTCAGCCTCCTCCGCACCGTCACCGCTGCGTCGCTCACCCGAGGACAGACGAGAACGGGCGAGAGCGAAGGGGCCGCCGCGGCCGGTCCCCTGACGAGGCTGTCGCTGTCTCGGTCCCCGCCTCCCGCCGCTCCCGCCGCCCCCTCAGGCACCGAGCGGCCCCCGCCCGACAGGGTGCGGCTTCCACAGCCCGCAAACCCAACAACGGTGCCGCCCATTGGCGGGAGGGCGCGCGCCCGACGAGTAAGCGGCTCTCCCATTGGTGGAGGGGAGCGGGGGGCGAGGGACGGTACGGCCGGGCCGCCCCTGGCGGGTCCNGAGTGTGCAGATCCATCGTACAGCTTGTACGCAGCAGCCTGACGAGAGCTTTCTAAATCGCCTCCTTACATCTGAGTCCTTCGGGGAGCTGTGTGGCTGGTATAACCCTCGGTTTGTTACAGTCACTGCAAGCACCCAACTATAAAGTTAACTTCTTCTGCTATCTATTTTCTGTCCATTTGTACTATCGCTTCTGTATAATTTTAATTCTGCTGGTCTACACGTCTGCGTGTTGTATAGAATGCTGCCTGCCACGGGCCAAATGAAGACTTGGTGGTTCTGGGAACAAGCTCTCAGAAACAGGAAACCCTTCTCCTCTCCTATCTACAGCCCTCATCCCCAAGTTACCCATATGTAGGGAAGACTCCAGCAAGTAGAACCTGATCCTTTCAGGATCCATAAATGCCTCCTGTGGAATATGGGAGGAATCTCTCCTGCTCCAACCACCTCCACCAAGGAAACACACTCCACTTGGCTAAAAGCAGGCCATAGAGATATGCATAAACTTGTCTGTGAATTCAGCCACCAAAAGAGGTGGTTCAGGTGTCAAGTGATGACACAGAATGATTACCACACATCTGACAAGAAGGCCCTACTGGACATAGATTTGCCTAATCAAAACCATCCCACAACTGGACATGTGTTAGTGTAATCACTAATGATTAGCAAATTGTGTCTGAACATTTTTCGTAAGAACTGTTTGACAGTTTAACATAATTTCACCTGCCTGGTGCTGAACCCTGGAAACCCAGTGGATGTCTGTACATACATGGCAGCATACTCTTGTCCCTGCTCTGCACCTGCAGGCTCCAGCCACCTGCCCCATGCAGTGTCTTCTCTTTGATTACTTGTCAAAATACTCCATCTTGGCATTCTCTTCCTTTCTTTCCCTTTCTCACCAAGGCATTTAACTCACAGAGCTCTCTCTGTTGTCTCAGAAAGTAAATGGGAGAATGAATCCATGATAGAACTAACTCAGGAAAAAATACTGCTGTGTTTCAAAGTTAATGGGTTTCCTCTCCAGCTCAGTATGTGGCTCTAAGACCAGCAGTGGCAGGAAGGATGGGGATGTTGAGGGCAGCAGCAGTGCCCAGGGCTGGGGGAGGGCAGGGAAATTTCTTTCTCTGGCAGTGCTGGCTCAAAGTGCTTGTGTAACTGCAGGGTGCAGTGACAAGAGCAGCTTGAGCTGATCAAAGAATGCCTTTTATCAGCTCCTGTTGGCTCTTGTGCTGCTGGTGAGTGCTGTTCCTTTACCTTTCTCTTCTGCTGTCCTAATTTGTGACCTGCCCAAGGGCACAGGTTCCTACAGTCCCCTTCCAGCTTTTCCCCTACCCTTGCATTATCTCCCATAATCATGAGGCCACTGTTTTACCTGGCTAATCTGAAGGAAAAATTAGGAGGGGGGGGAAAGCTTTCTGCTGAATCAACCAACTCCCTCCACAGGCTGAGACTGTGACACCTGATGAGTGACTGTGTTTATCTTCCCTGTTTAGTTTTTGGCCTGCCCAGGTTCCTGACCTGCCTCTGCCCAGCTGCAGGAAGGGCAGTGCTGGTGCAATGGCACAGGTAGGGTTACGTGGGCAGAAATTCAAGGGAGGGCTCATAAATACTGACACAGACTAAAGCTGTGTGCTCTGCTGCAGAAAAAAGACAAGACAATCTCAAAAAGCACTTATGCATTATTTAAGACATGAAAAACTTCTCTTTGTTAACTCTTACCAGCTGGGTTTGCAGCATTACAGCTACAACAAAAGGTACAATGTGAACTACACTGTGTTTTTCAGACTGCAGTATTTGATTTCTTCAAGATTTTGGGTTGCTGGTGAGGGTTCTGGGAAAATGACCAAAGCAAGCTTGTTGCCAGTAGGCTTCCACTTGCCATATGCACACCTGCACATGTACTGGGGAATGGTTACTGGCTTTCAAATAAGTTGCTCTTCTCAGCAGGCTCCAGTAGCAGCAGCACTGGACTCAGCTTACATCACAGAGTCTCAAATCAAAGAGTCAAGGGGAATGTATTCATTTACAAATTATTTTCCTGTGGCTTTACTAGATATCAGAAAAATAATACTGTACAATTATTTTTATGCACCTGACCTCTTTACCTGGCATTAACACTTCTTGATGCCCAGGTAGCTTCTAGTTACCTGAGAGAAGCACAGCACTAGGCTGATGTCCCACATCTGGCATTAGGACATTTATCTTTTCCTTTTTATGGGGTGCACTTATTCCACATAAGCAGTTCCAGGTCAGTTTTCTCACCTATAAACTGGGACTGATAGTAAGGTAGCAGTATGGTAGATCTTTCTCTCCTGACCTGCCAGAACTGTTCTGTCCTGACAGTCTGTTGATTGGGCAGGACTTGTTTGCCTGCTGTCATCATCTGTCTTCATCTCACACAGACCTACTCCATTTCCCAGAAAAAGTTCTGAATCCTCCAAATAAAACAATGCCAGTATGTGAATTCTTTATTGTTTTTCCCATGGGCCTTCAAAAGGAGAGTCTTAGCAGCAAAACTTCGTTGTGCCAGCAAAGTAAAAACCAGTCTCTGGCCAGTCATACCAGAGTTGGAGCGTTGGGAGGGTGTGTGGGGACAAACACAAGTTACCTGTACAGAATACCCCAAGAACAGCCCTGTGAGTGCTGTCTCCCTCACTGGCACCCAGGACTCTGCTGGAAGTGGGACAAGGGAGCTTACACATATGCAGCATTACTATTGAAAAGCTCATGAGGGATTTGTCTTTGAAATGATTGCATTTAAATGCCTTTTTCAAAGTTATGTAATGGGTTATCTTAATTTCAGCTGTGCATAACACCAGTAATATCTCATGGTTTATTTGTAGTATTACTAAAGTTGGTCATTATATGTAAGGTTATGTCTGAAGTACATGAATTCTTGTTCTTCAGAGGGAGCTCTTTTTTGAATTTTACTCATTTATGCAAGGAAGGGGAACTGTCCCAATGGACTGAAAATATAATGTAGAAACAATTTTAATGTAGGTTCAATAGAAAGATTACATGGAGTAAAAAAGTGCATTCTGGTCTACTTTCATCTCTCCACAACCAAACAAAAACACATCTGAGGTTTGTTTGAGCTGGAAAAAAATAAAAATTAGGAGAACTGAAACAGCAGGTGGGTAAAAGGGCAGAGCAGCTGGAATAGGCCAATACTAAATGTTGCCAAATTTTATACAATCTTAATCTGAGAGGCCACTTTGGCTTTAAGTTTGAAAAATATTGACTTTATGCTTAGGGGGCATGGGGGAATTTTTATATGTGATTGAGATAAAATGTAAATGGAGCTACATGGTTCAAGCTGGTTAACAGCAGTTGCAGTTAAACAGAACCAAAGGTGCAATGATTGCTTTACACAAAAGAACTCCAGCAACCAACATTCTCTTTTAATGTTGCAATATTCTTTGTGAAGGTTAGGGCTTGTTTTTCCAAAATGCTTTTCCAAGTAAAACCAATTAATTTAATTGCAACATCTATGACTTCCTAAGTATCATCTGCCTTCTACTTGTATGTTCTCTGCTAGTTGCTTCTACATGAATTCCAGTGTGACTAGAGCAGCTGAAAATGTTTTTAGCTGCTCTGTAATAACATCTTCATCCTTAATAGTAGGAGAAGGAAAAATGTCATTAAAAGAAGTTAGAACTTTTGAACTAACTTTAGAACTACAAGCAGACTCAAAAGGGTAAAACAGAAAGGAAAAACATATCAGGGCAAGTTCAAATTAATGAGGAGAGCTGAGAAGCATAAGAAAAATATTTTAAGGTAGTTACTATTTTAATTACGTTAATTAATCTTGAGAGAAGCTTTGTAATGTTAGAATATCAAATTTTTAATTCCCTAAACTCACATTTAATTTTTAAATGGCACATTTTCAGCAGTACTCCCATGGTTAGGGTGTGACTGTCATTTTCTTGGAAAAATAAATCAGCATGAATATTAGCACAGTGCAAATTAATGTAAATTAAAGCACAACATAATCAATGAAACCTAAAAGAGACAGCTTGTGAAGCCACAGCTGGAGCACCTTTCCATATTGGCCCTGTAATAAAACCCTTTAATAACTTTCCATGGGACTGACTCTCCTGTTTTCTGTGCTGCTCTGGTGGCCCTTTCACATCACTGGCCTTCAGTACAGGTGCAAAACTCCAGCCATGCAAAAGGCTGTCCAGGCCAGAATTTCAGTGCACATCAGCCAGTCCAAGAAACAGCTTTTCCCTTGTTTTATATATCCAGTGATCTAATCCTACAAATGGTTTTTATCACTGTCATTTCTGTGCAAACCAACTCCAGGAGAGATATGTGTGAGTAAAATTACATTAAAAGTGATTCTTTGATATCTCCATGATTACATGCCTCTCAGGACCACATCATCAGCCTGAGAGGTTGAATTACCCACTTCCTGGGAACTAAATACTGTAAAGAGGAAAGCACAAGTGAGGGATAGTGATGACCATCCTGTAATTATGATACAGGAATGGGAACCCTGAAGGAATAGATTTGGAGGTGCCTGTGCCACAAGGCTTACTCCATACCTGAAGCCTACTGAACATAATCACTTCAGCCCATCCAGTTTTAAAGTAAGCTCAAATACTCTCCATCTAGAAGTTCTAGTAGTGTTTGGTATTTGATATTTTGGTACTTTAAGTATAGTAAAAGGACTATAAGCTCTCCCACTTAGGGGTCTGTAATTGTGGGCATCTCAAGCACTTCCACTGTTAGGAAAAAACCCCCTCCTTGACTTCAAGAAGGTGAGTATTTCATAAGATGGAAACTACTGCAACGTTTGCTTGCTGCTAGGTGAAGTATTTAATGTTCAGAACAGCTGCCTAATGTTTCATGATGTGCATAAGTTTAGGCGGTGCTCAGATGTCCACTATGTAAATTCTACCTCAAAGTATATTTTAAGAATAATTTAAACACAGAAAGATTAATTTATCTTTGTTCTTTAGGTTAGAAGACATTCAGATGAGCAATTCTGCTAAACAATATTGCTACTTATTTGAGACAAATGAGCCAAAAGAGTCTTAAGTTTCAAAGACCTAGCCTATTAAGTTTCCACTTGAAGTTAGCTTTGATCTCTAGCTTCTATCTGAAGTCACTTAAGATTGATTTGTCCCAAATGACTTCCACACACATGCTCAGCTGCTGGATTCCTGTTATGTGGATCCCTGTGTGGAACAGGCTGACCAGCAGATGTCCCCAAATTCTATATAATCACACTTTCAGCTCCTGAAATCTTCAGCGCCCTTTTGCACGTTCCAAAGGATGAAGCCACTTGAGGCCACAAATACTCTTGCTACTCATTCACATTCTTGTAAAAATTGAAGTTCTGAGGTGGGGAAAGCTTGGCTGGTGACTCAAAGCACCTCTATTGTCATAGAAAAATTGTTTGGATATTGGTTCACTTTTTATGACATGCTGCAATTGATTGTCCCTTGTTTTATTTTCAAAAGCACTCTAATTTTTTTTTCCTAGAACAGCAATCCCCATCCAAATATGACCTGTAATACTTTTATCTGGAGGTTCAGTCACAGGAGGCAAGACTTTTTCCAAACTATTATCAATGATTTTGACTCGGATATTACAAAACTCATCAACTACATTCTTTTTGCGCATCAAATGCTGCTTTTACAATTCCCCACAAACTATTTTAAAGCTAAGGAGCTTGTAGGAGGTTGTAGACACAAAGGCTGCTTTGTGGTGAAGGAATGAGGAGAGGCAGATTAGTGAGAAATAGAGGAGACGTACTGAGCCATGCGTTGTAGCTGTGTCTTTCCTCCCTACAAACACCAGAAACTCACCTGATCTGTTATAAAACAGACTAGACTAGTATGTAGGAGCAAGAGGAAGAAAGAGTCTAAATAATTGCAGATTTGTTTAGAACATGAAGATTTGCTTCTTAGGGGCACTGAAAATTAATTCCTCTAACTCCACTCTTAGAAGAACACAGGTACGAACAAAAGCAACCCACCCCCATGAAATTAAAGACAACTGCACAAAAGGAGGTGGAGTGGCATTGAAAGTTTATCCATTTCAGAAATCTATACATTTAGATACAAAAGGGAATTACACAAAAATTTACATATTTGCAACTCTCATATTACACAGGTAAAGACCGTGTTATGGTTTAAATGGATGTTTACAATTTAAAAATCTTCTGAGTATAAGTTGAACAAACAATCAAATATCTGAATAGGGCCTCAGAGAACATACTATAAATATGATTGTCATGATACAATGAAGTCAATTATTCCCAGACAGAGAAAATCTTAACTCTGTAGACAGTTAGGTGTGAATATTGCAAGAAACTTGAACTTACTCTGATATACGTAAAACTATTTGCCAGAAAAGTTTTTTAAATGCTGTCTTGGCTGAGCCTTCTTTAGAGAGGATCAATGTCAGGGTAGTGCATCACAGGGATACTAATTTAAAATAAAACGAATTAGACTTAAAATATCCAACATTCAACAGAATCTGAATTTTAAGTATTTCACACATTCTTTACACACATAAACCCTATTACAGCGGGAACAGAGATCAAAGACTGATGTTGTGTATGTCCGTGTCTCTTGAAAAAGATGGAGGCAGAATTTCCTGCCTCAATTCCTGTGTATGATCCTCATATTCCATCTGATTAGTAAGGAAAATTCCCTAGGGATTAATCCTGGTTTATTGTTTTCATAAAAAGCAAATTCTTATTCTGTAATTTTTTTTTATTATTTTAAAGTTGTGACCATCTAATGGTAACAAGATTAAAAGGGGCATGTATAAACTTTGAAAAGGTAACAGAAAAAAAAGTTCTTGAATACAAATTCAGACTGATAAAAAATAGATACCATTTCCTGATTCAGTAGTGGTAGAATTGTTTTTACTATTATTACAAGTCTTGTAAACATTATTAGAGTATGAGACCATTATGATACTATTTTTGGATCACCAGAATTACTTAAGAGGTTATTAAAATTAATTTCCCCTCCATATTAAAATTCATGAATAGAGTAATTTTGGCATAAATATTAAGCCCTTGGATTTAGGATACCTGTCCCCAAAATATTAGGGAACAAATGTTAAAAGCACCCTAGTAATGTCTATCACTGACAATAGATTAAAGACAGATTTTTGTTTTGCATGCAACTACAAACTGAGTAGAAATTTTAATAATAAAAGAAGTCTTGGTAGCAGACTAGGGTAGTGTGTTTTGCCCTAGAACAGAAAAGAATGCAGCTGGCTGAAAACAAAGTGTGACCACAAAGATTTTTGGACTGATAGTAGTATCACAATCATGGTTTCAGGTGGTTTTTTTGTACTTTGTTTTAAAGAACCTTTGACTATGGCAACATGAGATAAAACTGCTACTTGGAATTTGGAACATTCAAATGGCTCCCTTCCCCTCCCCCAAAATCTGAAGTAGCCCTTTCTCTTTTCTCATACTTTTAAAAATACCAGTGGCACGAACCCTTCCAGTTCACAACTAGGTAAGGGGGCTCCCAAGAAAGCCAAATCAATATTGTTCCACACTTCTCTGAAGTGCATGTCATTAAGCAGTATGGGGGATGCCACACCCATATCAGCCAGATAGTACCTGATAGATTACTGTACTCAGAAGGTACAAGGATATAAGAGGTGGCTTAAAAAAAAGCCTCATTTCCTGATCATCTTTACCTATAGTAAATAAAATAATTTGCACAGAAATCTTCATTATGTACACATCAACTATACAAGTAATACAAACTATCTCAGTTGAGCACCAATGCTGACTTTAGGAGTAATACCTCCAAGTCAGAGTATTAGTATTTCCTGTCACAAATAAATTCTGACATACTTTCAGAAGTGTCCAATTCTAGATCAGCTGTATTCAGATCACTTCTCTGTTCATGTTCATCTTCAACATTCCAAGGAGATTAGTAATAGCAGCAGTTTTATAAAAGGTGTGGGTATCCTGGACAGCTTTCACAGCATAATCAGTTTAGATCTTTGTAAAAAAAAAAAAAAAGACCATAAAATCCACTGATCTGGATTCTAAGGTTTTACCAGAAGTTCATTAAATGGAATTTATATAACAATTTATGTGAGAACCCACGGTGGAAGCAGACTCAGTTTGTGTGTGCAAACAGCAGGATGTCCAACAGCGGCAGGAATCCTGTCCTCAGGGGCAGCAGGGTGTCAGTGAGCCATGGCTGTCCTGTCACCTTGGCTTAGAGTAACCATAAGGACACCTGAGAATCAGGCTGTCATGACTGGGTAAGACATGAGTGCTGTAGTATTCCACCAAACTTCCCATGTTCAAAAACAGGATGTCTGAATCCAGGTAAAACTTGCCATCCTATTGTAGAACAAAAATATATGTAACTATTGACTGTAATCTTTCCAGCTTAATGTCTAAAGGAAAAAGGGCCAGAACATCATCATTAGAACTAAGTTCTTTCAAATACACTATTCCTTTGCAAACTAGTCAGTCAAACAAATAAGTCCAAATTAAACCCAGGAATTTACTAGGATTTGACTGGGGCTGAAATTTATGATGATACATGGTATAGCAATTAGAAAGCCCAGATGTGAGTACTCAAATTTTTATCCTAGAGCAGATATTTGTAAATCAGCTGATTTTTGCTGTCAGAGGTGGGAACAAATTTTGACTTTAACTTGTTAGTTCTGATATTTACCTTTTATTTATGCACACTCATACACAGAGACATATGTAATCTAAAGATGCATATGTAGTGCAGCTACTGACCTTTTCAAAGATTCTGTAGTTTCTCACTTTTCCTGCAGGTTCATCCCATACAACCAATACCTTGAAGAAGAAAAATGCAATGTATTCAGTCTATGCTACCAGCCTAAAAAAGTTTTTTTACAATCACTGACACTACGATAGGGATTCTCTCATATTTGCTTGCTTTAAGAGAAGACCACAAATTGTTAAGTATTTTAACGTATATAAAATGCAGTATGTGTCAATCAAGAAGTTTTTTGGGGGTTAGACTCAGAAATTGCAATTTACCTTTCCAGGCTTAGTAGATGAGTTCCTAATACAGTACAATCCATTTTGTGGTTGTCCTTGCGGGCTACTAGCTTTAAATATCCTAAAAGGAATAAACAATGGCATATATTACAATTATTCATGTACATGACATGTTATTAGCACTCCGATAAATCAAATACCTACAGTCTTAAAATTCTCAATACAAATACCTAGTGTGGGTGTAATAATTCATAGATCATAGCTGAAAGTCAGTCACTGTTCTAGCACCTGAACCAGCAATGCAGCACAGATCATCTGGCTCTCTGGTCCCATCCAGCATCCTGGCAAAACAACCTCCTCCAGATGGAGCCAAATCACATGGCATTCTCATCTGTCAATTGATATATGAGCACTGAACTAACTTCTCTAGAAAGTGATTTGCATATTAAACATTTTAGTGCATGCTTTAAACACAAGTTATAAGAATTATCTTTGGACTATGGTTCAGTACAGGTTATTGTAGGACTTCTAAGGAACTATTTTAAAATCACATTTTACCTTTCAACTTCAAAGGATTCAGAGGTATTAAGAAATATCGAAACAGGCAGCCCAACCTGTAAAAAATATAAAGAAAATAAATCACCATTAAGTCAATGTCAACTCAAAACCCTAGCAACTTGTTATGCAAATAAGCTACAGCCATCATCTAAAATTATTAACGGTGATTTAATCTTTACGCTTCTTTCTCCTTTATATCCAATCAAATTCTGTAACTTATCAAGGCATTCACTAAAGCTCAAAAAGAAATGAAAAAAAAATTACACATTACTGTGTTTTCAGAAAGTTACTCTTCTTCTGAAATAATGCACTCAAAATGTTCCCAAAGATACACATAACCAAGGAAAAAAAAATTCTTTTAGAATGGATCATCTGCTTCATCTTACTTTTTCATAATCATCATCAGAGTCATCATCAGGTTGGCTTGGCTTGGAGGGTAGTGCTGGTTTTTCAAATGAAAAACTTCTAAAACTCTGTCCATCTGGTGGTGATCTCCTGGCAGAAACAGAATGAAAACTGAAGGATATCTTATCAGGAAAGCAGAACAAATATACACAAAACACTGAAGGAATAGTAAAACTAGAACTTCAGTTTCAGTTTAGCCCCCAAATCATGGAATCCTAGAATGGTTTAGGGTGGAAAGGACCTTAAAGGCCATCTCATTCCAACTCTCCTGCCATGGGGAGGGATACCTTTCACTAGACCAGGTTGCTTGGAGCTCCATCCAACGTGGCCCTTCCAGGGACAGGGCATCCACAGTTATGTGTCAGTCTGTGCTGGTGCCTCACCATCCTCCCAGTAAATATCTAATCTGGATTTACACCTCCCTTCTTTCAGTTTAAAGCCATTCCCCTTTGTCCTAGCACTCCATGTCAAAAGTCCCTCTCCAGCTCTTTTGTAGCTCTTTTAGTACTGGAAGGTGTTCTAAGGGTCTCCACAGAGCCTTCTCTTCTCCAGGCTGAACAATCCCAACTCTGTCAGCCTGTCCTCTTAGGAGAGGTGCTCCAGCCCTCAGATCAACTCAGTGGCCTCCTCTGGACCAGTTTCAACAGTCTTTCTTGTTTTGGGGGCCCCAGAGCTGGAGGCAGTACTTGCAGATTAATTTAGATAATCACAGATTAATTTGGGTAAGGAGAGACTTCTAGAGATCATTTAGTCCAAGCTCCTGCACAAAACAGGTCCAACCAGATCAGCTAGATTCACTGCAGATTTTCAAATAACAGGCAAAAAAAAGCTCTCTGTGTAGAGAGGGATGGTGCAGGGAAGAGACACAGATGTTGGTATGAACCTGAGTATGCCTAAACTTGTTAACTAATAAGTGAGTGAAAAACAATAGTGCATTGTGTTCTCATACTTACTGTAACTGGGGACATAAAGATTTCTCTGTTCTGGGCTTGACTGCAGGGGGCTGGTGGCTTGGCACAGGTGGCTTTGGGAGCACTGGTGGCACAAACAGTCCGGGTTTACCATGTTCCCTTGGCACTTTGGGTTCTGCTAGCTTTTCAGCAAGCTGTGACAACTTGGGTTTATTGCCTGGCAGAGGAGGAGGAGTCCGTGGGGAAAGGTTTAAGCATTTTAGCTTCTCACATGCTTCTGGAGGAGCAAGGACTTGGGCTGGAGGCAGAGGCTCTGGAGGCAGCGGGTGAGACTCTTTGCCACTTGCAGGCTTTTTGAACACAGGTAAAGGGGGCACAGGGGGTGGCTCTAGTTTGATTTCAGGTAAGCTCCTCTTAGGAGGTGGTGGTGGTACTGGTGCAGTTGGTTTGCCAGCAAAGGAATGTGCCCTTGCTTCTGAGTAGGGAGATTTCCTGACATGAGGAACGGGTGGAGGTGGGTACGCAGGGGGCAGGACCATATCTGCAGAAAGAAAAGCAAAAAACATGACACACTGAGGGGGAATACAGTATGTCATCAAAAGAGACTGCTCAAATCGATTTTCTCTGCGATCTAAGATATTTCACTGGCATCAGGTGTGATAGTACTCAACATGCTGGATAAGCATTTAACTTTCAGCACAATTCTGAAAGTTACAGGTAATAAATTCCTGCTATTTTTCTTCAGGCATGGCTTATGATGATTTAGCAAAGACTTTTCACTTTGTATCTGTTTTTTCCTTAAAAGCATTACTGCTGCTGCTCCAGACTGATGACCAGATACAGGTCATTCCAGGCAGGAGGCTCCAAGAAAACACACCCCTAAAGGCATGTAATGTTTTCTGTAAATGGTTACTGCTGTTATTACAAACTCCTGACCCTAAATACCTCTCAAGATTAGATACCTCTGCATTACTTCAGTTATTTTGCCAGCTGGAATAGTCATGACTAACACAAAATAATAACCTGGCATTCCCCATGAATATTGCCTTCACTGGGGGCCTTTCACAGGGCCTTCTGTGAGGGGAATCAAAGAAATCCCATACCATCTTTCACTATGTCAGAAGTGTCTGGCTGCAAATAAGACTCATCCTCTTCCTCCTGGTCGTAATCTGCAGATAAAAATCAGTGTGTCAGATTCTCATAAATACTCTTGGAACCTAGGAAACCTAAGAAAGAGTATAGAGTATCAAGTACTTAGGTCTCCTTAAAACAAATATTTTTTCAGGTATTTTTTCTAAAGTGGTGAAAAAAAAAATAATTTTGAGCCACCTGTCTGCTATCTAGGTATTTCCCTAAATATTTATGTCAGTTAAAAAAGCCATCTCTTGTAACAGAGGCAGATCAAGTACACTGCACATTACATTTTTTTTTCAACTTACAAGTTAACAAAATTATTTTTTGGTGACACGTGCTAGTGTTCCAGCCTTCCTGGGAGAAGTTCAAATCAGTTGCAGAGACACAACTACATGGATGCAGTGACAAAAGCACTTGGAAAAATAAATAACCCCAGAATTTAACCCTACCACAGAAAAACTTACGATTTTGCAATATGGAAGATTAAACAAGCTTAATAACCTACAAAACAATTTTAATTCTTTTGCCTTGCTCTGGCAACAACAACAACAACAAAAAAAAAGCATCACAACAAATGGCTTAATGTGGTTTCAATGTTGCCTTTAACTGTAAATCAGAACAACCAAGCCACAAAAACATGTTACTTCTAGGCAGTAATTTCTCATCATTGATTATAAGAGGAGCCTGAAGGACAATATGCAGAGAAATGCCCTAAAAAAAGGTAAGAATATCTGATAAAAATCAGTTATTCTAATTTTCCTAATTTAAACTCCTACCAGGCCTCTTATCATCATTCATCTTGCATACAACCCTCCCCTCCCATAAACTCAGAAGGACTAAACTACAACCCCACATGAAATGCTGATGAGTCTGTTCTCCTCTGCTTGCAGCAATGGAACCGGATTTCCTAACAAGACCCATTCCTGCAGAATAGTCAGGAATTTCCTTTCAGGAAATGAGAGGACTTGCTCCCATCAACATTGCCCTTAGAAATCTGAAAGGGCAGATGGGGAAAGGCCGAGAAAAGGATCCCTGCTGAACCTCAAGGCAACGTTTCTCATGTTGGTATTCACAAACATATTTCTTGACTAGGAACTCTGTTGCTGAAATATGCTGTGAATGCCTGCCTGACAGGCTTTCTGTCCTGTCCTCACTTTTAATTAACCTCCTTAAAGGATCTGAAATTCTTTAGTTTATTTGTACCAACAGTTAATGGCACAGAATACCTGTTGCTGATTTCAAACTACAACAGAGATACACCTTGCAAAAAAACACCAGTTACAAATTGGATCAGTTTACTTAAGCTATGGGAATAATTTCTCCAGAATTCAGAAGAAATAAATAAGCAACAAAGAAGCCTTATTTATCAGTGTCTGAATTTGTCACCTTCATTATCTGCTGAATGGTGGGAATACTTGATGTCAATGGGACGTTCTACTGAGCCATAGAAACTGTCTGCATCAGAACCAGAGTCACTGCAAAAGAAAAGACAGAGTTACTTCTGTTTAGCAGGACTGCAGCACTGGAAAGGAATGCTGGAAAAGCAGAAGCAATCTGTTCCTATGTCCCAATTAACAGTCAGATATGTTGATGCTGTCCTTTAAAAAATTTCATTTCTTTTACACAAAGCTGACATTGAAAGTGCTCTTTGTTTAAAGATGTGGGTTTTTCTTCATATTCTTTAAAGTATAAATTGGGAAGGGATTTTCTTCTTGGGTCTTACTGTGTCTATTCTTATTTAACAGGAAGTTACTTGTAGGTGCAAAAAGCCTAAAACACCACTGTAAAGAGCTAGTGCAAAAGGGATAAAGCCAATAAAGAATAAGGGTTTATACCTAAATTCTGTTATTGTTTCTTTCTTCTCATGGTAGTGACCAATTTCCCTTCTCAAGGATAGCATCCAATTCTGAACAAAAATAAAAATACAACATTCAACACATCAATTTTTAAATAATTAAATGCAGATGTACCTGGTCCTCTGTAAGATCAGAATAACTGTGCAGGGAAAATACATTGAAATAGTATTTATCCATTACTTTTTTATTGAAAAGACTCAGCAGTCAAATGTTTTGAATATCTAAAATGCTGTAGGAACCTACTGAAGTATTAAATTTTCAGTTTGCAAATTTCAGGCTGTTATTCCTTAAGCCAGATTTATATTCAGAATATGTTTACAGGTGAGAGATTTCACTGAACAGTTTTCAGAATTTATCAAAGGCTTAACATAGCATTACTTCTTCCTTGGTGAAAAATAAATATGGAATATTTATGAAATATGGAGAAACACATGCCATCTAGTATGTCACAGCCATTCCCTAAATTACAAGTTGAATTAACACTAACTTTATAGTTGAAACTTCAGACATGATTTTCAGAGGAGCCCAAAGAACTAGGTATACAAATTTCAGCTGCATTTCCAGTTCATTTAGATTTTAGGGAAGTCCAAGATTCGCTTTTTGCTTCAAGGAAAATGCTATTGCAAAAGAAGAAAGTTACCTTTCTTTCATCTTCAGAAGAAGCTGAAAAAAACCATGTCCTGTGCTTCTTGCTTATGTGAACTAACTTGAAAGGAAACACATTGCTTGATGTTGTCTCCTCAGCTGCCCTCATAACCCTGAGAAACAGAACAACCAATACAGAAACACCTTAATCTATAGTTAATGCTGCTATGCAAGTCATGAAGACTGACAGAAAGCAGTTTCACTGGCTTGCCTTATGGAAAACATCCCCAAGCCCAGAAAATCACCACAGAAATCCCCATGTGTGCATTTGCAGTACTTCTCCATTATTGTGGTAGAAGGCACAATGAAAAAGGAAGAGCACTTGTTAATTCATCAGCCAGACCTTTATAAACATCTGTTTTGACCTGTTCAAGAGTTAATGAACCACGTTCATTCATAAGCATCACACACTGCCAGAGGTACTCAGGGTGCTTGTGGCCCTTATTTCAAGAAGTCACTACTTCAGAAAAGAAATCAAAACACATTTCCTATGAAAATAAGGAAAAACTAATAACAAAGGCAAACTTCGTTTTTACACGTTTCCCTTATAAACACTTTCTTTGCACATTTTTTATTATTTTAAAACAAGCATAACTTAACCACTTGCTTTTTTATGTGTGTAAGGAATTTCTTCATTTGGGGCTCCTAGGGGAAAAATATCTAAAAACCCCTTATGCAACTACTCGATCTAACAACTATTTCAGTTCAAATTCTTTTTCAATAATGTTTGTCTGTGCCTTATACTAATCAAGACCTGGTCCCTATTCCAACCAAGGTCTCTACAAGGCTGCTAGAATGAAGATACATAAAAAGGAAAGAACAGTCTCTAGCATTTACAGATTCCATGGTATTGTTCACATTCATGTAGATAGCAGAAGCTGGTGTCATGACAAAATTACAAATTCTACAAATTAATCTTGAATTTTAAACTAGCTACAATGTTTAGAAGTGCATTCCCTTAAAAATATGCCATTGTTGTGCTCTGTTAGAAAAGCTCTCATAATTTAAGAAAAGGTAATTCCTTGTTCCACAACTCTGAGAACATTATACAGTACAAGATATACATATACAAATACCATAAAATTGCAGTGGTTAGGATCAATACAATGATATTTCTCTACATTTCCTCTTTCTCATTAAACCTTTCTTAGCATCAATTTCAACAGCAATTCCCTAAAGTTAGGTTGGACTT
Source organism: Ploceus nigricollis (assembly GCA_013399945.1). Taxonomy (NCBI): domain Eukaryota; kingdom Metazoa; phylum Chordata; class Aves; order Passeriformes; family Ploceidae; genus Ploceus; species Ploceus nigricollis. Next base: position 75,598 of record VXBC01010265.1, on the reverse strand, counting down.
GTATTAGTAGGCCTTGTACTGCTGCACTCAGATTCTGACAGTACTGGCTAACTTGAAAGCCACATATTTCTGTCTTCAACTTGCAAAGTAAATATTAAGATTAAAAATGTGTAGTGAAATGAGTCAGATACTTTGCACTTGCATTCTCTCATTTAGCACTCTGTAGTTGATACAGTTTCATCACTAACTACAGTTGCTGAACTAGTAACTCCATAAATTTTCTCTTCTGATTCCTCTCGGGTCACCACAGAACAAAGAAGGTCTGTCTGAAAGAACAGACAGACAGAACATCTATCTGCACGTGCAGTCTGCATTAATCAGTAACAGGAGCAAGGCCATTGCAATTCAAACAGCTTTACTGGTTAAATTACAGAAGAGGAAGGCTATCCACTCGCCGAGCACAGGAAATGTCATAGATACAGTTTGAAAGGAATACATTTCTTGGAATCTGAGATCAATGCTTAACCCAAACAACAGATGTAGCTGTGTTGAACTTCATCAGAAATGAAACCCATAGCCCTTAGCATTAAGTAAAAGGAGCTTGGGTGTTTAACAACTTCCTTGGCACTTACCTGTTGTAACCTTTCAAAGAAAATGCACCCTGGGGAGATGCAGATGTGCTGCTCTTAAAATAGTAGATACATCCCTCGTGGATAATCACAAATCTCAGTGGCCCTGAAAAGATAAAAAGTGATCAAAATATAAATCCAAGGGCAGCAGAACAACTAGAACCTCTTAGCATGTGCAGAATTATTGTTTAAGAACTTAGTAATCATATGAATCACTGTAAATGAGCACAGACTGGTTAACTGACAGCTTGTTGATGATCAGTCACACAGTGAAGCTGTCCATTTGCAGAGGTTCAGGACTAAGAGTAACATTTGATTCCCTCACGTGAGAGGCAGTTGATCTGAAAACTTCAAAAGAAGCCTCAGAGACTGCAGGCCTGACCTCCACCTGTGCTCCTTTATTAGTGGAATAAGCAATAGCAGCAAGGCAGCCACAGGATACAAACACATATTTACATCCATCCCCAAACCATTATCTCCCTCTCTGCTTTCACCTCAAGTACATAATCCTGCCAATAAAATGATATCCTGTTTTCTTTTTTTTTTTGAAAGAGGCCAAGACTCCTTTATCAAAGGCAGTAATCTTTGTCCTTAACTATATAAGTATAGTTTCAGTATAAGTAGGGATACCAAATTAAAAGCATATAAATAAACCCAAAATATGAACTTTTCTCCATGTAAATAGACACTGATTTCAGAAGAAATTACTGTTATTAAGTACAGCCCAATGTTGGCAGTGAGAAAATTTCCATTTCACAACAGCAGTAGGAGATGGGGATATTTTTTCCAGTACAGAATAACCAACTGGAAAAAAAAAAAGCTGAGTACTAATTTCTTTCAGAAAAGAGTATTTGAAATTGATACATATCCTGGGAATCTGTTTGTCTTGAAAATCTTATTTGTGAAGGACTTGACAAGAGAACTAAACAAGCAAAATAAAATCAACCACAACATATATTATCCAAGATTTAAAGTTGCAAAACAATTAAAGGAAAATCTTTCAATATGAGTCTTTCATACATCTATTCCAGTAAAATTGTATTCTAGCACAAAGTGGAAAAGCAGCTTCAACAGTCTGCTAACACAAAATCTGTTACTGGGCCCAGAGGCAAGCATTTAAAACATTTAATTTAGTTAATACCTCATTCAACTTACACTTCAGGATCTGCAGCTGGGTGCCTCCTTTTTTATGAAGATACCCTGACTTGGTGACTCCTCCAGGCATTGTCAGAAGGTTTTGTGCTCCAATTGCCTTCATTGGGACTGGCCAGACCTGCTCCTGCGAGGCCATCATTCTGCAATTTAGAATAATTAAAAACAGTTTAAAACTCAGATTTACTTTAAGAAACAAGTACTGAGAAGCAAAGCTTGTTTCCTTAAACAAGCTTTCCAAACAACTAATGTGGTTCAGCACTCAAGAATGTAACACAGACAGGGTGTTCAAAGATTCCAGGAACTTTGTAATGTATAAAAAAACGTGGTGCAAAAAGCCCCGATTTATTTTTATACAGCTCTCAAAAGTGATTGACAGTTGTTGAAACAAAGGAAAAGTGCTTAGTAAATGTTACTTAAGTATTTATGTTTTAAAAATACTCCAGATAACACTGCAAGACTGAATCAGGCAGGCGACTGGAAATAAAATTGGTTTCTTCTCCCAAGTGCTGCATGACACACGTATATAGAGAAAATGTCATTTTCTGTGCAACAAGGGAATCAGGCCAAGGCTTAGTAACTGCAGCACCCAATACTACTTACTCCTGATATTTATGTTTTATTCTTTAACTCTTAATTCTTTAACTAAAAGAATTAGTATATAATCTCATACTGTATGTTACATGTGACAGCATCCTGTGCAAATGAAATTCCTCTCCGATTTCTGCAGGCTTCCATTTAATTTATATATAACTTATTTATGTATGCTCCACCAAGCATCTCTGCAGTTAGCACTCTTTCTGCTGTCAACTTAAACCAAATAGATTAGTTTCTGAGGTAGTAACTTATTCTGATATATCATTATGAGCCCTTTCTTTCTTCAACTACTAACAGAACTAGGCTAAAAATCCTACTGTGTCATGGAGAAAAGAAATCACACACAGATAGAAAGGAAATTTTGACCTAGACATAAAAGGATCTGTTACCATCAGGTGCAGGGCTAGAGACCTTTGCTGGTAAAAGGCAAACTAATGAAGTTCCAGTTAATTAGCTTCTGATAAAGGAATAATGGTTTAGAACTGAAAAGCTTTCAGTGCAGGACTGAAATTTAAAAAGGGGCAATAAGGGAGGTAAATTGTGAGGCTCAGCACAGAATCCAAGAGCCTCAGCACAACACCCTACCCAAGCACTTGCCCCTCCAACCTAAAGTGGCTTTTTCCATTCTGAAAAGAATAAGGAAGCGTTTCAGATTTGTTGAGGTGCAACAGCAAAATACGTATCCATTGTATGGGTTAGGAAAAACAGAAATGCAAGCCAATGGATCTTGCATATAGGATCAGTTTAGGATTTAGATCTGTTTGCTGTTTGCTGATGATGCATGTGTGGGAAAGGGTGGAAATTCCTAGCAATTTCTACCAGAAGAGTTTAAACTAAATTAAATTCTCTAGGCAGCCTAGAAGACTTAATCACAAAAATCAGGTTTTGGTCCCCAGTGTTATGAAGCAGATACAGCCAGAGAAGATAGGATCCAAGGCCCTAAAAAGGGTCCTGTAGCAGACACGTCAAAACAACATGGTATCCCAATTTTCCCTCAGGACCTCCCTGCTCACCAAAAAGTAAGTTGCTTTTGTTCTACTCAGCTATATCCTTCCTTCTGCTGTTTCCTCCCTGTTCTTATTAAATGAGTGAGATCTTTCCAAGCTGAGTTATTTCCTCCTGCTCTACAACGAAATTTCTAGCAACAGCAATGTGTCCAAAAAGGGGCTACTCATGTATTTTAAGCTTTTAAGAATAAAAATAAAAAAATAGTAGCAGAAGCTAACACTCCCCCTGCCCCCCTAAATCCTTCAAATTATTTCTCCACATCTTGCAGAAAAGTTGAAGTGAGGGAAATAGAGAGTGTTACCCAGCTGGCTGCTGACGCCAAACCACATCAATACTGCTAAGAGTGATTTCCTTGAAATAAGGATTGCAAAGCCAAGTCCTGGGCTTATTCTTTTAAGAATACACACATCAGTGTTTAAACATTAGGACTTAATTTAAGTTACTTCAGTCTGTTTCTAGCTATGTTCAGAAAACAGACTAAGTAAAAATGAAACCTTTTCATTCAGATAAATATATTCTGATGCTACTTTTCCAACGTTAGTCTCAGTGCCATCCAACAGTTTCATCTTAGGTCTTTCAATCCTCTGTACCTTTACTACAAAGAACAGAAAAAGGACTGAAGCACCCAGTGCCTGGTGTGAAACTGTTTCAGTGTTCTGTACATAGGCTGAAAGCCTATCAGAAGAGGCAGAGTTAAATGTCTCAGAGACGTTATCCAAAACAACCAGTAAGCTGAAATTTCTAGGAAGCCAAAGTCAAACACTGGCAATAAGGATATGCTACCCTAGGTAAATACAGAAAGCAGAAATATTTGTCCTGGTCATGTTTGCCTTTTATAGGGTAGTGAACAAGTCAGACTACTCACTAAAGCATGTCTGGATAGGCATTATCTCCTCTACCTGAAAAGCCAGATCTTAAGGCAGACAGGAAAGAAAAGAAAAACTATGGAAGCAGAGGAGCAAGCAGGGGAAAAAAAAAATCCATTTCTACAGTGTGCTGACTATGGGATTTACCTGACAGGAAAGGACAGCTGAGAATCATGTTCTGCTTCCCCTTTTCACAATCATTTCTTATTTTTGGCTACTTACTATAAAACAGTCCTGAAAATAGAGACCAAAACGTGGAACTTCCCCAGCCCAGCTAAGTGAATAAAAGAAGTGAGTAAAAGGAGACACAGCTGAAATCCATGCCACCAAGTATACATTCCATGAACTAAAGAGCCCACCTAATGCACCAGGCTTTTCAACAGATTTAGAGGCAGCTAAGCCTATTATCTGGATTTCAGTGTGGCTTATAACACTCCCCATCATATCTGTACACTCCTCAAGCACTTCCGTTTGCAGGCACATGGCAGACACTTAGGGAAGACTTCGGTATTCTGAGATGAAATCTTTCAGTTATGCTGCTAAAATGCATTTCAGTACTTTGACTCTAGTCCCAGTCAGATTTTTCTTCTTTTCTTGACTGTAGAAAACAATTCTGTAAGGACAGATGTTGCTATTTTGCATCACACTGCTGGGAGAAAGCTGTCAACACAAATCTAACTTCATAATCTTTATTGTAGGGGTGGGAGAGAAGGAAAAAATGGAAGCTCAAAGATTTTTGTGGTCTTAGCATCTATAGTATGATTGCCTTTAGCTCACTGAATGGTTCCTTCAACTCTTGATATTCCTGTTGTAACTTCTGTAACAGACTACATCAACAGATGGATGTTGCATTACCAGGTACACACCATAGCAGTCACTGAAGTCACTGCAGAGCCTGTCAACTTTGGCATTACTGAGAACAGAGGGACAATTCCCAGTTGTTTCTTATGCAGTTACATTCTTACACTATGAGCCAAAGCCCCGTTACACATTTTCACCTCTGGTGCATCGGAGAGCCTCTTCCACAGGGCTGACAACCAAGTTAACAGAGAGGGCTCACTCAGTGCAGCCAAAGCTCCTCCTGACACTGGTCCACTGTCACAGAGGCAACAGAAGGCAACATCCCATGCACTGTTTGGTGAAAGTTTCTAGTAGTAGCTACACACTTTATTCCTCTTCCCACTCACCAAAGTGGGAATTTTAAAAAATCACATATTTTTTAATCCATTTTTCCACCAAGTCCCAAACCCACTGCATGTGGCTATTGAATTAATCTTCTCCCCCACTGAATGGAACCCTCTGAACAAGAAGAGGATGGCAGGGAAAGGTCTTGCATCACTTTGTTTCTCAGGTGATCCCTGTGACAATTCTATGCCTGTGAGGGAGATGAAAGGCCTTGCAGTGTAGCAGGAGAAATAGTAGAACAGCAGTCTCTAGGATGTGCTTCATCATTCAAGAGTGCTTTTGGAAAGCCAGAACGGTGCAATCAGCACTCTGGAGCATGATACAGACCTTATATAATCACTATTGTAACTGCTTCTTATATACAAACTGGTCTACCAGACTGAAAACCAAACCAATTTGCACTGTATTGCTAATGTATCAATAAAGTCACTCCAAGTCTATCACATCAGTATACTTTTTTCAAACACTATCACAATGAGTCAGTTTTTATTTCAAAGTACCCTGAAAGTTAAACAGCATGAAAAAAAGTGAATTCACACACTTCATCTTGTAACCAGGATAGGGCCAGTCAGATCAGAAGTATTTTCTGAATCATAGTACTGCTACCAAGCTCAAACTCTGAATGGATAGCAGACTTCTGTCATTGTGTAGCAGGTAAATGTATATATCTGTGAAGCAATATTAATCTAACCCCTCACTCAGTGGATAGAGAATAGCTAGATTGAAGGCTAGGGTATAACTTAACAGGCTGAAAGTCCCTCCATGAGTAAAAGTAAAATTCTGTCACATGAAAAATCTGGATTACATTGTAGAAGAACACTTACCCCTCTTGGCCCTAAGAGCTATTGGCGTTCAGCCCAATTAGAGCAAATACAAGTTGATTCAATTAAGGATTGCATCCTGGAAAAGTCCTCAGTTCTTGCTTAACTTCAGCAGAATATATGGCAGATGTGATCATCTCCACATCTTGCAGTATATAGGCAAAAAAAAATACTACCCTCTTCTGAGATTACAGCTGCCAATAGTTGTTTTAAAAGTTCTCACTTGTTACAATAATATTTATGATCTGGCCCCGCTTGGTCATGCTGGAAAAAACAAAAAAACAGCCTCCAAAGCTGCAGTATAAAAAGTAAACCTGATCTGAATTTGCAACAATGCTCTCTATGCCAATTACATCTGAGAACTTTTACAACTGTAATCTCATAACCTCTAGTCCTTACATTTTATGTGGAAGCAAAACCCAGGTAAGCCAGATGCTAGTTTACTTCTAAATATATGACTTACAAATAACATGACACATATAATACATAACTTACAGAAATGAATGTATTCCTCAAATCATGCAGAGGGAGACTGAAGTATCAGGCTTTACCAAAAATGAGGCAGCATTACACAGTGCAGAACAGGAAAAGTTTCCCCTACATGCTCTCAGCAATTCTGAGTTAGAATAATTTCTCTGATTCAACCATCTAAACATTTACCGTCTGCTCTTAAAACTGCTTTCTGCAGAATTATCAGGTCTCTTTTAAACTTATTAACTATTCTCTAGTACTTCTGAAATACTTTCCCGTATCTCTCCTACTTTTTCTGGTTACACATTCCATTTCTTAATACCTCTAACAGCCCCTTTCACAATACTCTCTCAGAAAGATTAATAGCACAATACAAACACTGAAGTAAAAAAAAAAATCTTACAAGACAAAGGGAACAGAGAAATAAGCCTGACTGAGATACACTGTATAACTAAATTTACTCTCTTTAACTTGCTTCAACTTGCTTTTCTTTTCTGACAAGTTTTCAACCAACATCCAACTCATCTCTTCCCACTCCAATTCTTTATCATTTAATTTTCTGCATGAGTTAAAGTATTTTAGCTCAGATACCATATTCTACTCTTAGTTGCAGTCTGCTCTTGACCCGAAGGAGAAAAGATGACAGAAACACAAGCCACAAAAAGCACTAACCTGGTGACCTTGTCCGATCGACACATAGTTTTTCTGCAGACACTTTCACCGAATGATTGTTTCCTTTGTGATGACAAAGCCATTAACAACTTATGACCCCTCTCAGGCATGGCAGGAACATCCCTGCACTTCTCCCGCGTTTGGGTACTCCCAGGTTGAAAGCCACAGCTGCAGCTGCTGTCTGCTCAACACACAAAAGGAAAAGAAACCCTGCCCCAACTGCTCGTGCATCTGCAGTGCACTGTGGCCAAAAGTGACGCCGAGGCAATGACTTGTTTCCTTTGTTACTTCCTGTTTCCCCCGCTGTCAGTGGGCAGCGCTATCTTTGTCAGATTTCCCAGCTTCCCAGAGAGGTTATAAACCAATTCCCGCACAGCTCAAACGCCTGGCAGAGACCCAGCTACAAAGCAGAGGGGATTTTCCAGTGCTCGCTTTCTTCCTACTCACCTTTCGATCAACCACTTTCCTACGGGAGAAAAAGAAAGTCGTCCTTTTTTCTCCCAGTCTACTCCAGCTCCCACACTGGCAGAGACACAGCTCAGAAATGCTGCCTGTGCTCCTGAAGAGCCTGTGCCTCAGGTACTTGCACTGCACCACAGAACTGTAAGTATTTAATCTGTTTTCTCCCCCACAGCTGGGGCTTGTCTTTCCCTCTTCAACCCAAGACAATCAAAACAGCCATCCTGAAAAATTCTGCAGCATAGACATGCTTTAGAGCAAGTCTTGCCAGTACAGTTGATGCTACACAAACCACAAAAGACAATAAAATTCAAATTCAAGAGGCTGACAGTGCACAATTGCTCACAAGTATCACCAACTGATAATGAATAAATGTCATTGTTTTACAGTTATTTTCATCTGGAGTTCTTAAAAGGATTCAAGTGTTTCGCTGACTTGTCTAGATTTAAACAACATTCCAAGCTCAAAAGTTTGAACAAGACAAAATCAACTAGCAAGTTTCAGAATGATGGACAAAACATATGTCAAGAAAAGCTTACTTCACATATTTTTGAGGAAGCGGACATGAATCTGTATCCCAAAATAGAAGGAAGAAGTCTCCATATAACATCTCTTTTTGTAAACGACCCAACAGTCAAAGCACAAAAGAAAGTAACATTTCAGATACTGCTCACGGCTGTATGGGCTAGAAAAGCACCCTCTCACCACAGGGCATCCATTTGCACTCCTTCCATTGCCAGGCTCTATAGGAAGGGAAACCGAACCAGAAATAGCACACACCTGTTGTTAGCCAAAAGGATCCGCATGTCAGAACACAAGACCCCAGTGCTCTTCAATAAGGATCAATACCCACTTGTCTCAGTGTCTTGACAGATTTTTCACACAGAAAGTAATTACAGAGGACTAAGCTCAGTGGTTTGTGAATTAAGTTCACTTGCTTTATTTGTTACAGTATCAGTTACCCATTTAAGGCCCACTGCTCTAAATTTATCTTTCCTCCCTCAGTTCTCTGTTATCTAAGCATACTCTTCTAAGTCTGCATTAGCATCTTTGCAAGCTGTTTCTCCAACTTGGTAAAAAAAATAGACTTAGAATGACAGCACTTGAGTATATGCAACACTGGAAAAAACACTTCAGTTCCTCTTTCCCTTTTCTGATGTGACACACCTAACTCCTGGTTTTCCCCTCCAAACTCCACAACTTGTAGTACCACGCTCTTTGGCTTCAATAGTCTCATTAAACCACACCTCCTCCATCCAACTTTTTCCCCTTCTTTTCCCCTCTAACCTTTCTCATGCTGTGCTCTCTCTTTCTTCATTTTAGTACTCAGAAATGTGGCAGAATTTTTCATTTCAAGTTCCAAGATCCCATTTCGACTTCTGTGGTGATTTCCAACACTATCAAGATGGTCCCAGAGTCAGAACAGAAGACACTTCACACACACACACACACAAGCAGGTGTTCCACCAAGGAACAACCAAAGTTTAGATGTTTCACAGTTTTGGGAGACTGAAAATTCAGTTTAGCTTTCTAGACCAAACATTCACCAGAAGGATTGTATTTCAAAATTGCAAATAAGGAATCTGAAAAGACATGAAAACTTTATGGATTTGATTGACATGTCTGCCAGGGAAGTGAAAGAGTATTAAATATATCCTCCTTCAAAAAGCAAAATTCTATTATGCATGGACCTTTGGTAGAAGGCTTTCAGATTAATCTTCATTTGTCCCCATGAAATCAGTGGTGAGAAGCAGCCTTGCACCAAGCTAGCCTAGGGAGAATATCACTCCAAAAGAGATACTTCACTTCTTTAAAAGTTATAAGGTTATCACTCAGCCTTAAAAGGAAGAACCAAAGCATCTGAAACCAACACTTGGATTTCATTCCAGCAGGGCTGCTGCCTGAGGAAGTCAGCCAGTCTTCTCTGCCATTGTCAGGAACAGCTCTTGCTGTCAGTCCAAAGTAATCCTACTAATCATTAGTTAATGAGATGTGAGGGTATAAACACATCTGGCAGAACACTGTCCTTGCTGGTATAAATTCACTTGTCTCACCACAGGGCTGAGCTATGTCTGCAGCAGGAGCACTTCCTCTTGCTGACAAATTTACAGGAAACTGCAAGAATGGACTGCAAATAAAAGCAGCACAAGAAGAGCACAGCAACAAGCAAGGCAGAAAAATCAACAAAGCACTAAAAAAATTAAAATTGCATGAAAAACACTTTCTGTCAGCTGCAGCAAGTCAGCTCAGTAGTTAAGTTCCATTCAGAATAATCTAAGGTTTCATACATTATCTATGTCCACAGAAGTCCACAGTATAATAAGGCATTCAGTAAGTAAGGGATTAACAGAACATGTCCTAAGTTTGAGTCAGGAGTAGATTATTAGAAGTTTTATTATTTTATTAATTCTATCAAACTAGTTCAGTCTCAAGTTTCTAGATGGCAGTGGAAACACAGCCATTATATTGAGAGATAATGTATTTGTCAGCTGCATGCTTCACAGCTGCAGACTGTAAAAGAGCAAGTATAAATTACTCGCCTGAATCCTTCATCTATTAAGGAAGGCAATCTTGTGAAAATACAAATAACTATCCATCAGAATTACTTCTGCTGGGTGAACTGCATTATCTTTACAAAAGAAAAAAAAAAGATAAATCAGCAACAAGGAGACGAAACGAGGCCATAACTTCCAAAAATCCTCTTTCAATGTCAAAAGAACTCCTATACTTTAAATTTCAACCATCATCCCTTCCTTCAGCTTACTTCAGAAGACATGAAGAAGTCCTGATAATATTTTTACTTATTTGTTACGTATACGTAAAATAGGTAACTGAAATCTTGATAATATATACTCAATCGAAGCCCAATAAACACTTAAAGTGAGAAAGCGTCCAAGTTTCTACTTATACCCTAGTGGCTCTTAGGTTCCAAACATCTATAGGCATATTGTTGGCTTGGAACTTCAAAAAATGCCAGCCATCACAGGTCTGCAATAAATAAGCCATATCTCAGAGAATGAGCATACCAATTTTAAAACAAAGTTGTGACTTTTCATGATTGTTTCATCAAACAGTTTGGCACACATCCTAGAGGATGATAGCATGAGTTTGATTTTTGGGATACAGTTAATGTCATATATTGCTCAAATGTCTGTAAATCAAAGTACAGCCACAAAGTACTTGCAGTTTATGCATAGCTTCTAAAAAAGCAAATTAGATTGAGCAGCTGGAAGACAAGAACCATCTGCAAACTCTCAATATAAGAACATTATTATTTAACAGATTCACTTATACCGGCCAGCCTTGAAAAATAATGCAAGACTTTATATTAATGTATTGTAGGGCTCCTCACTCCCAAAAAGACAATGAGGGGCTGGAGCATGTCCAGAGAAGGGCAATGGAGCTGGGGAAGGGTCTGGAGCACCAGTCCTGTGAGGAGCAGCTGTGGGAGCTGGGGGTGTTTAGCCTGGAGAAAAGGAGGCTCAGGGAGACCTTCTCACTGCCTCCAATTCCCTTTCAGGAGGTTGTAGCCAGGTGAGGGTCGGTCTCTTCTCCCAGGTACCAAGTAACAGGATGGGAGGAAAAAGGCCCAAGTTGTGCCAGGAGAAACTTAGGTTGGATATTTGGAAAAAATTCTTCACAGAAAGGGTTGTCAAACATTGGAATTGGCTGCCCAGAGAAGTGCTGGAGTCACCATTCCTGGAGGTGTTTAAAGAATGTGGATGTGGCATTTGGGGACATGGTTTAGTGGTGAACAGGTGTTGGTACTAGGTTGAAAGTTAAGACTCAATGATCTTAAGAGGTCTTCTCCACCCTAAATGGTTCTATGAAATAAGGATTGAATTAAGATCAGCACAGCTGTTTCAGCATAATTTTCAATGTTGGCAATTTTGTTATGTCTAGCTTTTCAAGTTTAATGCATTTCTACTGAATCAAAAGGCCCACAAAACCCCAGGGAGTTAACTGGGTCAAGTCTGTGCCAGTCAGATCACACCAGTAACATCTGGTATAAACAACACTTACAGTAGAAGGCAAGTCCTGAAGATAATTTGCTGCCTTTTGTTTCTTTTTTATATAAATTCAGATACATTACCAACACTCCATTTCCATTTATTATTGAAAATAGATAAACACATTCTTTGTTCCTTTTAACTGTTGTTTATATACAAGGTCCTCATACAAAAGACTGTAAATGCCACTATGGCTGTGATTAACTGCTCTCATCAGTGCTTGTAGAACAATTTAAAATAGAACATAGGCTAAAAAATTATGTAACTAGCAGAAGTACAAACATGATTGCCAAGATCCTATTCCTGAAGACAGCTGCAAAGGGAGTTTCCCCAAATACACATAGATACTGAAAGTGGGAGTTTCCACAAAAGATTTATTTCCTTGGCAGAAATTTTCAGTTCCAACAGCTTTATTGCTAGGCTGGTTTGTGATTAACTGCACACAATTCTATCACTAAGGTACTCAAAACTGATAAATTAGGAAGCACTGTTGGACACTAAAATAATTTCTGCTTTGATGTCAAAACAGTTTTAAACATTTTAGCTGGCGGACCATGGAACTTTAGTAAAAGCAACATCTAACTAAGGGCTTTTAGAAATGTATAGGAAGGAATCAAATATTTATTATTGATTTTAAAGCATATCTGACAGGTACATTTAACCAGCAGATCTCTTGCCATATGAAGTTAAGTCTGTTGTTAGGAAATATTTTTTCTGCTCTCTTAGAATTTTACTTACATTGAGTTAAAGTACATCAAGTGTCCAAAGGAAAAAAGTAAGAAGAGAGATTTAATTTTTTCTGATACTAAGGCATTTTGGCAAGGTATACAAAACCCATGGGTTCATTGTATACTGTGCTTGTACAAGACTAACGTAACTGAGATCCAAGACTACTACAGCTAAAGAGAGTATTTTTTCTAAAGGAATATGCAAATCAAGAATAAAATTACTGAATATAAGCAATTTTAAAACATTCCTGCAATTGGATATTAAAACCAACAAAGCCACATAAAGCTTATAATGTCCTTTTTAGTGTCTATCAACAAAAAATGCAGTGAGTAAATTCATAAACCCACTGACCCCAATAACAAGCTACTAATTGAATCCGAAACAAATGCAGCAGCCCTGGTTTAGAGGAAGCATTTGGTCATGTCATTTGTGAGTCCTTCAAGCCTGTGTTTCCCTCTCCTGGTGGCTGCAGGAACCTTATGGTTAAGCAAATATACCTCTTCAAGCAAATGGCTGCAGCCAGCACCAAAGAGGAAGCTCAACTTCTGCTAGACCCTGAAAAAAACAAAACAAAACAAAACAAAGATTTTCTATTTTTGCTTTGCTTGTATAGAGACTTTGGATACAATTTAAAGACACAGAGTAACTGCAAAGACTCACTCTGTACTATACTGCAGTACAATACAGTAGGTGGTGCCAGGTTTTAAATAATTATGCAGTGAAGCATCTCAAGAGTTTGCTGTTCTCAGACTTGGAAACTCTGACTATGAACCAGAATATCCAAATAAGCTAAAAACCATGCAAGTGTGATGTATAGAATTAGAAGGCTCAACTGGGTTGCATTACTAATGGACTGTCCCCACCTCCAGCAGCTTTGAAGCTCCTTGTGCAGGTAAGTAGGTGCACCAGAAACAGGGATTCTGTGTTCCAGTTACTGTTCCCTTTTAAATCACGATATGAACTTCTCCAAAGGATGTGGTAAAGCATAAGTATTTTACCACTCCCACCACACAAAACACTGGATCAAAGGACTGAAATAGGTAAGGACATGGTTTACAACAACCAGAATTTAAGGCTACCGTGTATTTCATCACTTAGGTAAATATTACCTTTGGGTTTTGGTAGGTTTTTGCTTTGTTTTGTTTTTTTTAACAAGCACCAGAAAGAAGAAACTCTGTAAACTCATGCTTACTTTCTACAAAAGATGAATTAAATTATAAACACCACATCATGTGTGGGATTTTGGATCATATGGGATTTTAAGTGAAGATTTTAAAATTAAAACAAATGTACACTGCAAAGCTGCTCCAGAAAGACAGCAGTAAAGAAACAGTTTTAACCTGGAGGACATGAGAGGTAAATGTCAACTCATATCACATAAAATAACCATAAAAATGTATAATCTCATCCAATGGGCTTCCTTTACAAGACAATTTGGACAATGGCTTTTTCTACTATCATTTCTTTATGGAAATCACTACTTCCTTCAGAAGGATGACTAAAAAGAAAGACATTCATTCCCCTTAAAGCTTGTTTAAATGAACTCCAACAGCAAGGATTAGCCTGACATTGACTCAAGTCTCCAGAGCTGTAGAACTGCATTCAAAAGTGAGCTCACACAGGGCTATTTTCAAGCACAGAAGACATTCATATGCAATATTTCATAAGACATGAACAACAATAGTCATATTTTACACCAAAAACCAGTTTGCCTAATCAAACATATTACTGCCATGGTGCCAGAAGTTTGCAGCAAGGCTTCCAAATAGGTACAAACCCCCAGCATAATATTATGAAAATAACAAACCCCTGACAGTAAGACAGACCAAAGACAAGGATCTAAAACCCAAACTCTAGACTCTTACTTCCATCTGACCTTGATGTCACGTAGCTCTTCTCAAATCAGCTCCTTTCCCAACCTGTCCTGTATGTCAAGACACAAGCCTTATAAAGGTGTTCATAAGAGTATAACTTCTTCATTCTGGAGAAAGGACTTCAGAGCACTACATATAATGGGAATGGATGCAATGGTACTGCACATGTGAATCACAACCTTTCCTAGACTGGTGATCATTAATATTTCAGAGAAGGAAATAGCAAAGAAAAAAAACAAAGAAACAAAAAAGCACTCTAACATATCTCAGTGTACAGTGAATGAAAAACTGGAAATACAGAAATCCATCTCAGATTCCAAGACCTCAGTCTCTGGCACTTCAAAATCACTCCAATAAGCCCCTGAGGTGCAAATTCTTAGCCTAGAAGAATATTCTATATCTGTGCCAAGTTCTTACACTCATCTGCAAGCTCTCCTTGGATCTGACTCCATACAGCTATTCCCATTGTTCCATTAAGCGAGCTAAAAAAAGAGTTTGTAAACAGGAACATTAATTTTAAAAGATACTTCCACTTCCTTCCCATCAACACTTTTAAAATTATTACAGACAAAATTTGAATCTAGCAGGAGCCTGGAATCTTTTACATCCACTCTACAGTCTAATTAGGAAACTCCCTCTAATTTTTAAATTTGAACATGCTTCTGGGCATCACACTAACCTATCTTATTGTAGAGAACTTGCTTATTTCCAAATCCTTTCTCAAACATCTTATAGCACTGCCTATTCTTTCCATTCTCATGGTCACAAAGATGGTCCAAAGGTCATTTGTCTGATCCCTGGCCTCACTGACTTTTCACCACTGAAACTAACTTTTCTTTATTACAGACTGGAAAGAAACATGCACACACACACACATATAGAAATACATATATCTACAGTTCTTAAAGAAATGGTGTGTGTTATGAATGTCAGCAGTTCTATTCTTGGCAGGATGAGCTACAAAGAACACATTGCCTTTGTGCACCATTCTTTTTATCATTTCCTTGAAAAGCTCTTTCAAAACAGTGCAGCGAGACTCTTTACAGAGATGACCGAGTTATGACAGAAGGGCTCCTTCACAACCTCTAAAATCTTACATTTATGCACTGCCTGGAACTAACAGCCATTATGTCCAAGGAGTCTGTATAGCACTCTTTTATCTCTACGTTTTGGTTCTACTCAGAATTTATATGGAGCATTAAACATTTCCAGCAGAAGCTTTTGCAAGATTTACAGAATCTCTTCCTGCTGTACACATCCTAGATGTTCTTAAGGCATTCTAAATATGAACCACTTCTTGTACACAATGAAGAATTGAAGCTGGATTTCACTTGCACAAAGGAAATTCAGAAATTTAGGTCAATGGGATTGGTCCTGTTTCAACCTAAGTAATCAAACTTGACATCTTTGTACAGTAAACAGAACAGTTCATCTAGACCCAAGCCAAACAACATCACAGATGCATTGATTCAGCTGTGGGTGTTACTGTTACCACAAAATAAAAGAGCTACAAAAGCTGAACTTTACAGGAGGAAAATACTCTTTCTGCACATTTAAAAAATATTTAATGCTATTTGTGGTATTTTATTTAGTGTATAAAATCATACAGACTGATCCACTTAACATCCTCTAAAAAACTGCACACAATAACTCTATCAAAGTGCAGCTGCACTTTGTTAATTGTTTATCTCTACAGCCATAAAAAGAACTCTCAGCTTTGGAGGTGTACCAAAAAGCATTAAAAGTGCATTACACTCTGTCCAAAAAGCCCCCTCTTCTTCCAGAAACTATGTGACAATCTTTCATGCATTCTAGTCACTTATTTTTACATAGTAAGACATTATATCAATGAAATACACTTCCAAGACACAACAGAGCTAATTTCCAATTTCTGTCAGCTACATCTCCAAGAGATCAAAACCTAACAAGCCCAACACTTCAAACTACAATTATCCCATTACATACTTGAAAAAATGTTGTCTACAGAATTTTATGAAAAATTTCTAAATTTGGCATCATCACAGATTAGCAAAGATTGATATAATCACAAAATCATTGTGGGTCAGAGCCATTGCTCCAGTGCCACTTCCTCTCCTGTGCAGTCTACCCGAGAACCAGCAGCTGGCACAGTACAATCAAGTGCAAAGACTGCACTAGTTATAGTTTAACTGGATGTGGAAAAATAATCCTTTAGTCAGCAAGGACAAGAGAATTATTGAAGAGTTCTTCTTACCAACTGTATACCTTGGAATTTTAAAGCTCACTTTTTTTGCTCCTTTGGAATGCGGTATTGTTTTTCTTTATTATTTTTCATTCCACTTGGCTGGAGATTAAATTGCTCAGTTAGAAATCACAAGGAATCTATATTCCCCAAGACTCGCCATTCATCTGACATTTTGGCTGTCCTACAGAACACTATCATCAACCTTTTTCATTCTAACACAAGCTCCCTCCTTTTCTAGACCATTTTGCTGAAATGTGCAACATAAACCCATCAGACCATAGGTCACTAGGGTTAAATTGCAAATAGTGATACAGTTTCTTTTCTTAACACAGGATTATTAGGAACACATCAGGTTTATAGTAGCTTTTTATGTGAACTAATGCCTGAGAATCAGGCCAAGTTCATATGTGGTCTTAGGACAATAAGAAACTAAGGGAAAGGAAGTCTGCCCAATGCCATAGCTACAGCTTCTAAGGACTGCGGGGAGAGAGCTTTCTCACAGCTTCTGTTTCTCTAAGAATGACACTTCAAACTCCGAATTCATGTGTCAGGTGTGTCTCTTCCACATACCTTCTCAGTTAGCACAGACCAGCAAGCACATTTAGAGCAACATTCTGGTAAGGCCATGCACTTCATCTCCTAAGGGCTATAAAAATTACAGAGCATGAATAACATGTGGCAGGCAAATTACTCAGTATGTTGACTAGAAAGATAGAAATGGTGCAGGCACAGAAACAAGGATTAATTAGAAGCATCTAATTAATATGTTTCCTGCTATCTAAAATGGAAGAGAACACTCCGGGAAAGAAGAGAATTGTGTAAAGTTGACGAACTAAGAGTTTCAATCAAAAAGACTTCTGTTTGCTAGATTTCACAGCAAAGACACTGCTGTAAATCCCTTCTGCTTGTCTTTCTCCCAATAAGCAAAGCTTGTCAATCAAGTGATTGACACATTCCTTGGAACAAGACCTCCAACTCAGAAGAAGAGACCCAGCTCCCAGTTCAATTGCCCAGAGAGCTTCCTACTACCAAGTAATTATTAAATACCATGACACTGCTGTAGCCCATTAAAACAGCAATTAGTACATCTTTAGTAATTAACAGATTTGTCACTAAGCCCTGGCCACCTGCCAACCCGCTTCTGCTGGGGAGCCAAATCCGTGAGTGCAAGTGCACAGGTGGCATCAGCAGCACTGTGACACCTTTCTCTCCCACCACCACATCTTTCTACTCCTGGCAGTCCTCTCATTCCTCTAGGACCAGGGAACGAAGCAGAGGAGCCACCAGCCAGCAGGGAGGGGGACAAACACAACTGAAGGAACAGGGATGCCACACAGCCATGGAGAAACAGCCTGGCAGCAGAGGCACAGCAGGCACTGTGCCAACAGGACAGACAGCTTCCAGACTTAATCACTTTGGTATCATCTAGTACTGTGTACCTTTGCAAACATGGTATTCCATCTTATCAGCATTGTTTCCATTATTGTGAGAAAGCTTATCTGCACCTCAAAGCAAAAGATATGAGATTCAACACATCCACACATCCCTCTGACAATGCCTCAACTGGCCTCTTCAGACACTTGGATCAGTGGCATTCTGAACTACAACCTTCTTCACAGCATGTGGCATTTGCCAAGGGACAGAAATAAGGGCTTTTTCCTTTTTTTTTTTTTTTGGAGGGGGGGGAGAAGAAGGCAGGAGACAGATGACTCACTAAGGCTTTGAGTACTGAAGGAAAAAAGAATTTCACTGTGAGTTCTTCCCATAACAGCTTCCCACAAATACAGTAATTTCCTCTATGTGGCTAGAGAATAGTTTAGCTATCCAACTCCATTCTCCTCTTCATGTTCTTAAACATGAAGAGTACATTTAAAATATTCCTCTTTCCCTTCCAAATTTCCCATCCTCCCCCACTGTACAGTCACACAGCAAGTATTTATTTAGCATAATCCCAGCAGTCTGCCATGCTTAATTTACTCCTGAGTAAGAGTACCCACACAAGCTGATGGACGGTGGGAGTGGAATACATTTGTGCCAGACTATGCACCATCTTATTATTTGTTTGGGCTCTCCTAAACCCAGGATGACAACTCTGTTGTATATAACCTCATTATTTTTTTTCAAGGTGGTTTTCTACTTCCAGCTCTTTAGGAGGAAGAAAACTACTAATCTTATAGCAAGACTTGTGTGCCCCTCCTGCAATGGGTGTTTTTTCTTCTCAGAAAAGCCTTTCTGGTTAACATTCTGAGGAGTCCTAATGCAAGGCTCCAGTTACATACTGAAGGTAAGGATTCTTTCCTAGACACCAAACAGAGATTGCAGAGGACTGACTGTCCCGTGCTCCTGTATGTGGTACACCCACTTTGACAGCAGAAATTGTATTTGCCCACGCAACATGTACTAAAGTCTGTATAAACAAATCCCACTTCACTCACTTAAAATGCACAGTGCTTTGGAAACATGCCTACCTGGCACCACAGTGGAGTCTGATTAACTGACTGAAAAATTACAGTGGAAAGCTTGAATGTTTAAGCCTGACTGATTAAAGGCAATTAACAGCTGCAGATGCTCAGCAGCTGTGCAAGTCAGGTCACTTTTTTGCCCAAACATAGTTCAAAGTACCTTATTTTGATTAGTCAAGCTTACAGATCAGTTTTGAATTAGCTAATTATAAGCTTTTCATCTCCCAGTAGGACCTGTAGGCTCATAGTCCAGGTTTCTTTGTGCTAAATTTCTCTTCACATCATTGTCAGGAAAAAAAAAAACAGTAGGAAAAAAAGCTAATCCCTCCAGGAATAGGTACAAAACAGAACAGAAAGAAAGATGGGGAGCTCTTACTCGAGCTTAGGTGTCTAAGGTGTAGTTTTATCAGTATAAGGAATACCAGAAGCTGACTTCAGTTCACATGCTTGGTGAAAACAGTGTGACATGTCTGTGTAAAAGGTTTAGGAGACACTACACTTCAAGTAATGCAAACCCAGTGCTCAGCCATACCACAGCACTCTGAGATAAGAGATGCTCCACTTGAGGAAATAGCTGTCCTGCAGTCGTCACGCATTGAACAGAAGTCTCTTCAGAGCTCCAGCTTGGTCTAGGAGAAACAAACAATTATGTGATATGTTGTAATAGAATTACTCTTAAGCAACATCAAGGTAATGATTTACTCTTTTTAGTAGGGCTGTCACAAGATTAGAGACTAATAATTTAAGCCTCCTCTGCTTGGTTGCAGGAACTAGCTCTGAAGGGTAACTATGGTCTGGTTTGAACACCAACATCAGCACTTGGAGACATGCAACTTCTGATGAAGTTAAGGGGAACTAGGTAGAGTTTGAGGTGGAATTTAAACCAAAACTTTTTACTTTATAGTAGAGTTTTAACAAATTTTACAAATACACCAATAGAGAGATTGTCAGTCACCCAAGCTGAGGTTTAGAAGTATGGTAAGTCTTGTAGAATCATGTAAGAGCTAATAAAGCATGAGATGAAGGACCATTTCAAAGAGATTTGATTTGCAATAAGATTAACATGAAGATATTGAAAGAAACCACAAATAAAAATCTAACTGCTAATTCTATGAGTATTTTTTAAAAAATCTATATTTGTAAAAACTAGTGTTTCCAGATTCATGATTAATGTCTACCACTACAATAGCTTAAGTTAAAATTAGAACAAGGAAACAAAGCTTCCTACAAAACCACTATTTTTTTGTCTTATAAGACATTTCACCAGACAATACCCAGGTATTCACAACACTCTACTTCCACCCCTCTTCTTCCTTTTTCTAAGGAATTACTAAGTTGTTATTACATGAAAAATGAAAATTAGTAAAACATGCTTTTACACTTATTAAAATCTGTTTCAGGATCTGAGATGTTGCCCTGAAGTGCTGCATTAATAAATACAAAGTCATCTCAGCGACTGATTTCAGCAGAGTAAAGCTCTGCTGGAGAGTAGGAAGCTTATTTGTCTGGAGAAGAACTGAACATGGAAGTGGGAACTGACATGTTAAGTAAGATTTCCCTTCTCCAAGGGTTCCTGTTTTTCACTTTGCATATCTTTAAATGAAAAACTCAAGGATAATAAAAGATGAAGCTGTCATTTCAGTTGAAGAGCATTTAGAATTCTTGTCCTTTAAGAGAGAGAGCCCATTCATGCAGACTCTATACCACCCAGTATGGTTTTGTTTCATTTTCTTGACCATACAAGTACAAAGCTTAGGGATACTAAATTCTCCTACTTCCTTCTACAATTTGCTCTCCTCTTGTTTACTTGGCTACACTTCAAAATGAGAAATCTTTTGCCTTTAGTCATGTCTGTTATGCACAAATCACCTTTCATCATGATGAGTCTTGCAGCACACTTCCCATCCTCTTTCTTTTGTCAACAATTGGACAAAGAAAGATCTCTGAGGTAGCAACAGCTCCAGACATGCACACTGGTGCCACTGCCTCCCAGTCCTTTCTTTCTAAGTACTGCCAGAAGCAAGAATGAGGAATATCATTCCAACTCCAAATGCAGGTTGTTTTCCTACAGCAAGTTGGGACTAATCACTTAACTGGAACTTGGTAATCAGTCTTAAGCCAGGTGCTGAAAAATGACAAATCAGTTAAGACAGGAGAAGAATTGGAACATAAAATACTAACAGCCAACTCTCAGAACAGCATATTTAAATAATTTTTGGTGTACATATTACTGCTTCTCCTCTGCTTCTTCTAAGGCCCTAGCTACTATGATGAGGGATTTTAGTTCCTGGTTTTTTAAAAGTGCATGCTACCCTTCCCATTAGAGGAAAGGCTTAAATATACAGTACAGGCACATGGGAGGAAAAAGAATAATAAATGCTTGCTTAAAATACAGACATTGTCTTCTTCCTAGGGACCTTATTCGTGACCTTTGCATATTTGTGCAGTGCTTCTGCCAGCAACAACAGAAATTCTAAAATTTCAGGGGTTTTGTACTCCCCAAAAGAGGTTAAATAGTACTCAGCATAGCTACCAGATTTTTTAAAAAATGAAGACTGATACTTCACTCAGTTGTTGCTCCCATATGAGCTCCAATAGAAATTCCATTTTCATATTTAGAGGAAAACATCTGGCAGGAAAGATTTCTTGTTTGAAGAGTCCTTACAAGTGAGTTCATGATTAAAGGCATAAATCTGATTTTCTCCTAGCACTCATTTATTTAGCAAAGCTGAAGGGATAACAAAATAAGAATCTTGGTTAAACATGTTCAATAATTTTCCTATTTGGGGATTGCAATATAGTCTCTGCACTGAAGCAATCAAGAATATCAAAGAAGAGTTTTACACAAGTCCTGTGTGCATGCACAAGATATTGTACGAATTAACAAACTTTAGTTGCAATGTCTACTACATCAAGCAACAAAAGCCATCATCTGTTTACATGGAGAACTCTAAAGTTTTCATGAAGTGATCTTGAATGTACGTGTAGGTACTAATTTTTCTAAATGCTTAATAAGAGAGTGAAAGTCTCTGTAGGCACCTAAATCCACTTTGAGTAATGAGGAATAATCAGAAATTAACAAAGTCACCCTTAAGTGCTCACACAATACCACATATAGGAGCACCACTTACATAAATCAGTCAGTCAAAATATAAAGAAAGGAACCCCAAACTCCTGTATTCCTGCCCTAAGATATCCAAGAAAGTGGTTTACCATGACCAAACTAAATTTTGTGTTTTTCTAAGTTACAGCAGAGTGGTAGAGCAAAGTTTAACTTTAGCGTTAAACTAAGAGCAAAGTGTTTATCTTTTAAAAATATAAGGATATAAAGCCAGTTTGAATTGGGAAGTTTCTTCTTTGCCAAATTAACACTAGAAGAGCCAGGTTGGAATTAGAGACAGATGCATTTTCTAGAAGACAGAACAGATCTAATGATTCAAATGTACCTGCTATGTTCCATCCTATGTTCCATTGGGATGGAAGTGATTCTGATCATACATGATTAATGATGTACAGTTTGTCAGTTGATGTTATAACTTAGCATAAATAAAATAAAAATCCAGAAAGCTTTAACCATAACCAGCTGAACAGTGAGAATTTTCAAACATTAAGAGGATGAAAATAAACATTCCCTGGACTACTTGAAGTTTTACCTGTGGCTTTTCCAGAAAGAAAAGATTGTAAGGAAGCAAAAGTGTACTTTCCCTACTTCAGGGCAACTACAGACATGGAAGTTAATCCAGCAACAAAATTCAGCAAGCAGCGATTCCTAAATTTAGCCACATTTATTTATTTCACACCATCCATCTAGCTCAGTTCTTTACAGATGTTTTAGGAGACAGATCCAAAATGTCCACTCTCCATGAAGTTAAGATTTGTCAGAAGTACTTTAGAAAGAGCCCTAGCTACACATTAGGTGTTCCTGAATTAGCCTGGTTAAACCAGCCCGTGACCACAGCAAAAAGCCACAAGAGGAATCCTCTCAATAGGCATGCAAGCTGTTCCCTTCTCTGCTCCTAAAATCACAGTCTGCAGGAGCTGAAGCCATAAGTACTGCCAAGTATTGATTTCTGGGTGATTGTAATTCTTTGTACTGTACATCATCCTGAAGTATCTTTCTGCCAAAGAAATTCAGATATGCATAACTACTGCAATAAAACCACCTTGGAAGAGATAAGAACTCAGTCATTAATACGAAATGAGCTGGCACACAAACAAAATAAATAGATTATTTCAGTTATGCTGCAATAGGGGGAGAACAACATTTAGGTTTGTTTCCATAGGAATTCATATCCCTGCATTCTCCCGTAACTATTGCCTTGCTTAAAATTAATCCCTTATCTTGAGAAAAATTGTTTTCAAATTCCTGCATGTGTGAGATGAAATGTAGACTCATCAATTCCCTTTCTTTGTAAGGAAAAATTAAGAAATTCAACATAGAAGCGTAAGGACAAGAGACAAGATTGAAAAAAACTTCAAACAGATCTTGGAGAAATACTGTAGACACTATATTGCTCTTAAAAAGCACAGAGTAGAGAAATTCTATGTGCTTTAGTCTAGTCATCTGAAGCAAGCAAACCAGAGATACATATGTTTGTAATATAAACCATGATAAATAACTCCTAAAGTTAACAGCCATACCCAGTGTACTTATGCTGATCAAAACTTCAGGGCCTTAAATTCTCCCCTCAACATATCACAAAAGGCATAACTCATTTAGTCATTGCAGCATAAAGCAAGCAGTGTTGATAGGAGAAGAGGGGTGTTGATTAACGAGAGTTAGCAATGGCTCATAAATTTTGGAGGAACAGACAGTGACATATGTACATGTGATAAGCGTAAGAAACACACATTTCCTTTAGTACTATATTTACAGAAATGAGTCAGCCTCAGATTACCTTTGAGGCTGCCTTAAATCCCCCTGATTTCTACACTCTCAAACTCCCTTCCCAACACTGTTCCACTACAGTACAGGTTCCAAGGCAATCGTGAAAAAATGTTATGAGGAAATGCTTTCATGGAGTAAGTTTACCTTAAAAAAAGGCCAGAAGAATGCTTAGCTACACAAGAGGGGAATAAACATCAAAGAGGTTCTTTTCTCCCTTCCGTAAAAAAATCCTATTAGAAGACAAAACACATCATGGAAGAATCATTGTAACAACTAATATTTTTAAACCTAAACAAAACCAATTTATTCTGGCTGCTGCCTGGTAGCTGCCAGGAGTCCTCACCATTCCTTACAGAGCTACTAATCAATGCTACTGCGAGTCTGAGCTTCTATGAACATTCCTGCAAGGTCCAGTAGAAGTAGCAAACAAGCCAAGATCCTGATCCTTCAGTAACACAAACTAAAAGTTGACAAATAGTAGAGTTACTTACATCTGCAAGTACTTTTAAGATCAGGGCTTAAGCCAGAAACAATTAATGGACACAAAGCTTGCACAATGCTGCACATTCCAAACAACTTATGAAGCTGTTGGATAGTCTGACAAAAGCATAAGCTACCCATTGTCTAACAGCCCATGCCAAACAGGCTGGAAGATGCACCCACACAAAGTCAGTGTTGTCAGGTTAAACACACACCTCTCTATTCCTGTAATCTTGTAATGAAGAGCAAAAAATGCACCAGCGACCTAAGGGCTGTGGGGCAAAGAGCAACACTGCAACCACCAGGTTTGAGTGTCAGAGGCACTTTTCCTACAGGTACAATGACAAATATGTATGTGCCTTTTGGTCATCCATGTTTGTGTTTCGGTGCTGTAAAGAAGAAGTTAACACTTCTTAAGGCATTTCCATTTCTACTTAGCACTCATTACCAAAGTGGCTGCCATGTTTGGTTTTCTGTCAAAGGAGACTGCTTCACATCCATTTAAGAAATTGCACAAGAAGACTTTTCATGCCCCCTATTTTACATTTTCTGTAGGTAAGCTAAATTTTTTAGCAACAATGTTAGATTGGAAATCTGGCCTTCGAAGTACAAGGGGTTCATCTGCCTGCAGGAATTTACAGATTCACAGTCAGCTGGTCAGACTGGCCTCAAACACAGGAATTCTTGCTCAGACAGCCCTGCCCGAGGTTTCTGCAGGAATTTATCTTGGTGTGTTCCTTCTTACTGCTTTGATAACTTCAAACCCTTTAACCCTTTCCAGAACTGTCATGTCTGCATCTGCCTCCTTTATAACTTTCCTCTAAAAAGCTCTTTATTTTCTAGACCTTTTAGCATGAAGCTGTCATGCTTTGTGGAAAAGTTTATGGAAAGCTGAAAGATTTTAAAACAAGAAAATTACAAACAGGAAGCAGTATTTAACCCACCACTCAGCTGACCCAGTACTGACTCCTCAGTAATGGAATATTGGCAAGGGGTATCTATTAATCAGCTCTCCTGCAACAGCAAGATGGCTGTAAAATACTGCAACAGGAAGGGAAAGAAATGTCTTATGCCTAGAAGAAAAATAGCAAGTTAATGCTGCTTTTATCTAAAGCGTGAAAGAGGTGCATGAAGGAAATAAACAACAGAGGCTTCAGCCCTATATTTCCTGTACAAATACAACCAAAAATAAACAGAAGAGGTGTATAATTATTCAGATCTAAATTTAATTCATAAACTGTGACACGCTAACCCTTAGAGCAGAGAAAAAGTGGAAATCTGCTTCTTGTAGTAAGAAACATACCAGCTTAATGCAACTAATTTCCAAGAGGAAACTTCAATGCACAGCCAGACCAAGCACACACATCAGTAGGAGACTGTGACATGCACTCAGGAACTATTACACCTGATGAATGATGAATTTATGATGAATTATGATGATTAATGATGAATTTAGACACAGCACAAGGTTAGTTCAGTCCCACTACTGACCTGTACTTTGTCAGCATCAAGACTCCAGAAACTCATCTTAGCAGACAGGCCTTCTCTGCAGGAGGGGAAACATTTATCCACTATCCCAATTCATTTGGGATAGCAGTATCCAGTTTGCACTGGTCACTTGGAGATAAAAGCTGACAAATGAAATAAGCACATGCCAGGTGTCCTCACTCTCTACTGCTCCCAGAGGCAGAGCACTGACACCGGCAGATGGACACGAATTTCATACCTAGACTGAATTGACAGATGCAACCCAAGTAAAGAGGGGGCATCCAAGATTAAAGTAGATAGTAACACTACAGAAAATGCTGCACAATGCATTTGTACCCTATGTTTCAACTCTACAAAGTCTTGCCTCATCCTTTAGCATATATATATTATCAATGGAAACATGCTAGGAAATCAATCCTGATGCTCCCAACTCAACACCAAAGCCACAGCTCAACACAAGTGGGCAATACAGCTCTTTCATTCTTCTCTTTCCAAAGGAAAGCAACTACACCCTTTTTCTGCCCCCAGAAGAGCCTTTCCTCTCCCCACGGGCGGACTCACACCGATGACTTTACTCCATCCCACCTCCCACCTGGAGGCGAGCAAAGCGGCACCGAACTGAAGGCGTCAACCCACGGGGCAGAAGACACGAGGCGTCTCCCCGCTGTTTCCCGCAGAGCCGCGGGAACCGCAGCTTCCCCAGGGAACCCGGGCGGCCGCTCCGAGGGCCGCCAGCCCCGCGGCTTTCCCCGCCCGGCACCGGGGCTCTGCGACGGCCGGCCCGGCGCTTCCCGAGGCTCCCGTGACTCACCTGAGGAGTTTCCCGGCGCCCTCCAGCAGTGCCGCGGCGGGAAGAGGGCCGGGAGACACGGACACGGGGGATCGGCTCTGCCAGGGCTGCGTGTGCTGAACGCTGCCGCTGGCCACTGCTCTGGTCTGTCTGCACCTGGCACAGCATCACTGAATCCAGATCGTCCGGTCAAAGCTATGACCGAGCACCACCATCTCAACCAAACCATGGCACTGAGTGCCGCGTAGTCTTCCCGTAAACACCTCAGAGACCGTGACTCCACCACCTCCAGAAGCTGCAACCCCAGAGGAGGTGACCTGGGGAGCGGCTTTGATCTGACCGGCAGCAGGGTCTGACACAGATGCCTGCCTGGAAGTCACCAGGGGCGGAGAGAAAGGAGATTGTAGCGTAGCTACAAACGGTGATATTCTTTTGCGAGTGTCCTGTGTTCATCGGGAACCCCATGCAGGCACTGCCCCGTGTGCCCTGTGTCCGTGGGGAAGCCCGTGCAGGCACTGTCCCGTGTGTCCTGTGTCCGTGGGGAAGCCCGTGCAGGCACTGTCCCGTGTGTCCTGTGTCCGTGGGGAAGCCCGTGCAGGCACTGTCCCGTGTGTCCTGTGTCCGTGGGGAAGCCCGTGCCGCCCTGCCCCAGGCCTGGCACACTGCAGGGACGGCCGGCTCGGCGGGACTCTACGGGCACAGGCGGGCTCTCCGTGCCTCAGTGCCCGGCCTCTCGCCCCAGGGCACTGCGGAGGTAGCCCGGGGCCGCCCCAGCCGTCCTGGCTCCAGGCTGGCCACACACAGAGCTCGCCTTTTATCCGCACACAGCTCGCATTTTGTCCACATCTTCCCCACATCCGTGCTAGCTAGACCCCATTGCTCTGCAGCCTACCTGTACTGCCAAAAGATGTTCCACGGCTGGAAAGGTATTTTTAAGTTTTCTAAAAGGTGACATTTAAAATGTGATAAGATGAAGTTTGCTTCATTCTCACATGTTAAATGTTAAATTAAGATATACTTCTATTTCATTCAAGATTTTAAATTTGTTTGGGCTTTTGTTTGTTTTTCCATTTGCCTTTTATTACTTCCCAGATGTTTGGGGGCGGTATGGAAGGTGTTGTAGGTAAAAAAATAAGGGTTTGGGGGTTGGTTTTTTCATTTTATGTGGTTTTTAGTCATAAAAATTAAAACCACTTAGTGTCGGGGGAAGTTTATGTTAGATATTAGAAGAATGTTCTTCACCCAGAGGGTGGTTGGACAGTGGAACAGGCTCCCCAGAGAAGTGGTCACAGCCCCAAGCCTGACAGAGTTCAAGAAGCATTTGAACAATGCTCTTGGACCCATGTTGTGACCCGTAGGGATGGTCCTGTGCAGTGCCAGGAGCTGGACTTGATGATTCTTGTGGGTCCCTTCCAACTCAACTTATTCTGTGATATGAGCAGAGGTGTGAAAAATCAAAATTACATTTAAAAGTATGCAGAAGCAAAATAAGAAAAAATATTAAAAACCTATTTTAAAATGTTCAGCAACTTAAAATGTGGGTTTTTTGTCTTGTAAAAATTATTACTATTTTGTAAAAAATATTACTATTAAATAATTACTATTCTGAGAGGTACAAAGTGACCAGTTTTAACTCCATTTACTTTTGTAACAAGAATGTAACTGAAAAGAGAGCACTCAATAAGGCAGTATTACTAAAACATTGATCTGTGTATCATTCTGAGGCTTGTTTGAATAAAAAGCAGCAGATTTCTTTAGTGATTGCACAGCTCATACTTCAACCTAGTTTTAAAGATTTTGACCTTTATGGCAGTACCAGAGTAGTTTCTGTGGTCAGAAAATAAGGTGGTGGTGCAATATTTCCTGTCAATGCTATTTATTAGTATTTCTCTTTGTGATTCACAGGACTTTGTAGTATGAAGTAGCAAAGAGAATCCCTCTTCTGAATACAACAGAGAGGGGTCTTGGTATGTGAAATGAAAATCCCTATGTTTAAAGTACAACAGAGACTGACTAAAGCTGGAAATGGGGTTTGGTGATCACCTTTGATTGATTTGTAACATAAACATGGTGCTGTTAACACCTGCTATTATTGGATGTGAAGGAGCCTCTGTAAACAGAAAGATCATTTCTGAGTATGAAGAAGGCATTGAGCTGGCAGAGCCTAAGGAGAATTAAGTTTCTTAAGCTTTCTCACAGTTGCAGCCCACAGCAGCCTCAGGTTTCTGTTGCACGAAGACTGAGAGCTGTGTACAGCCGTGGGCAGGCTGGGTAACACAAGTCCCATAGGAAGACCACAACCAGGAAAGCTGTTTGAATGTAGTTCTTCCACTGATTTTGGTGTGAGTGCTGTGTCAGAACATCCTGACTGTTGGTGGAAATTATAGCATTTATTTTCCTGCCTGACTAAACCCAGAACTTTCTGTCTCCAGAGAAGGCAGATTAGTGCATTAAGCTGAAGCAGGTGTGGGGAACCTTGACTTTGTTGGCTGAATATGCCCTGTGATTTCATTTTATAGGGTACAGCCCGTGATTAAAATGACCTTCTGTGTTATTACTGGATAGCAGAGTGTGTTAGCAAGTGGGCTGCCAAACGTGTTGGAAAGGCACACTTGGTCCTCCTCAAGGAAAATATTCCCCACCCACAAACCAAAGCCTAACCCTGATACAAACTGTGTTACAGGGTAACAGGCCCTTCTCCATCTCCCTTCTGCATTGAATTTGCTTCTGAAAAAGCTAAGCTTTCTGTGTGACCTAATTTGAAAGCAGTGATCCAGCTGGGAGGACTTGAAGGCTTGCTCCTTCCTCCTGGAAAAGCTGTGTCCAGTACTTTTTAGGATCACACTTGTGTAACATCAGGAAATCATAGTTATTTTATGAGTTTGCTCTTTCTCAATTGTCTCAAACTAATAAACTCGTTACTCGAATATGAAGCTTTTATCAGTCCACATAAAACATACTCTTGATATTATGGAATCATAGAATATCCTAAGCTGGAAGGGACCCAGACAAGAATCATGGAGTCCAGCTTCTGTCTCTGCACAGGAATACCCCAGAAATCACACCATGTGCTTGAGAGCATTGTTTGAATGCTTCTTGAACTCTGGCAGGTTTGGTGGTCATTGAAGCCATCCAATTATTTTGAATTACAATAATCTGCTGTTGTGAGGAAACATTCCAACCTAATTTTATCAGTAAATATAACCTAAAATGCTCTTATCAAAGAGAATGGTCAGGTTAGCCTGACATGGTCTACTACCAGGGGAAAAAATCTGGTTTATCTCATTTATCTCTACATCTTCATAGTCTTTTTTTCTTCAAATTTGCATATGGCAAATCAGATTGAAGGGACTGCAGTTCTGATACTGCTTTCACCTCCATTCTTCCAGAATACAGAATTTGCATAACCCTCATTATGAAAAATAGGATGTAATTTTTAGCTGAACTAGACCCCAAATCTAACAGACTTATGAAAATACTTAGTTGTGAGTTCATTACCCAGCTCACCTAGAATTCTGAGAAAGACACTGTCCCTCAGCGCCTTGTGGCTCTGCTTCCTCCTTCCTCATTCTCTTTTTTGTTTAACGTGCTTGCAAAGCCTTGGTTTATTTGTTATAATTGCCTTCCCATGTCTAATTTAGCTGACACTTGGCAAGTCTCACTTCCTGGCCTTGAGACACAGTTTGCCTGTGGCCATCAATCTTTTTGTTTCTTGCACAATCTCTGCTTATACCTGATTTCCCCTTGTGATGGCTCACTACACACTTTGAGCTCCAGCTGCACCAGGAAAGTTTCTTTCCTTGCTTTTTATTCAGTCATGTGGCACAAGGAGTCATAAGGAGCCCAGTGTAAACTGTCTGCACCAAATCAGGCACCATCCAAAGTGCAAACCTGGGGTGGGAATAAGAATAGGGTGCGTGGGGATTTTTGTTTTGGTTATTTGTATTCTGCCAATTACCCTACAAAAGAAGCACAAAAACATGCTCAGTCTCAAGGAATGAAAGCATCTGTGTCAAATTTCAGATACTTGTACTGTGCTTGAAAAGAATCAGAGAATGATATAACTACAGAAATACAGAAGTGACGGATTAAAAGCTGGAGTCCTGACTGTGGGATTCAGGACTGGGTTACCTGTTTAAATGTACAGCACACCTAAGCCTTTAAATATGCTCAGGCATTTCTCCTTCTGTTGTTTACCCCAGAATTGTGCTCATTTTGGATGCTTACTTGCTGCTCTTTCTCTTAGCTGCTTCCCCATGGGAATGCAGACAAGTCTGGCTCCAGAGACACTATCAAGAGGCCCTAATGGGGCCTCTCAGTAACAGAGCAGTACACATCAATAATGGCATGCTTCTTCCTTGCTCCAAGAGGTAAAAGGATTCTGATCCTCTCCTCAACAGGCATGCATTAAAATGACAATATGTTTAGGTACAAAGAGGGTACTTTGCTTTGTTTGTTCACTAGAATTGCCGGAGAGACTTGAAAAACATTTAAATTCCAAAGATAAAGAGATGTGAAAAAGAGCAAATGTTTTCATTAGCAATACTCTGTTGTGTTTATAGGACTTTTACCAAAACTCTGGTAGAAATACAACTTCCTTCTTGGCTTTTTTTGTTGTTGTTTTTTTACTGCTGACAAATACTGCAATTAATTTGTTACATAACCAATTCCAGGGCCCAACTGTATCCCTGTAGAGACAGAACAATCCATTATGGATGGAGGAAGCATGCCAGAAAAAGCAAGGCTTCGTGAAGGCATTTTGCCTATTTCTGTCACGCTTTCCGGCTGAAGCTTTAAGGAAATAAACTCACTAATACTTCTCCAACATATTTGGCTGACAGCTTGTCATCCCTCCTTGTCTTCAATATTACAGAGTTGCTGATGTGCAGGACAAGGGTAAAGTGATCTGTCTGTGGGTATTACTGCCGCTGACATCACAGATTATTCCATTTCTTTTTTGCTGTGCTGCATTTGCAAGCAGATTGTATCACTCCTCTCTACAGCAAACAACCCTCTCCCCTGCCTGCCTCTCAGTGTGCTTGTGTGGAAGCAGCTATAACTTGGGTTTGGCATCTACACTACTGAGATCTGTAATGGGAAACTCAGGGATGTCCATTTGACTAACGTGTTTTCCAGTTCCATGAAATATCTAGAAAGAACATGAACAGTATTTGAAAAACAGGGTTTCATAAAAATTCCAAGAAAGTAATCTGTCACCCACCTTGTTTTCAGAGGAAATAACCACACTGTGGATAGCTGGGATTGTCAATCCTTATGATTATACTTATTAAGTGAGGAGAAGGCCATTATTGAGACTAGAAGAATGTATTTTCCTTAACTTGCCTGCCCTTGTTAGCAGAAAGTATCAACTTTTCCCACATGACCTCATCTGCTAACCTGTGTTCTGGCAAGCCCAGTGAGAAACATCAGTTTCCATCGTAAGTTCCAAAGGAATATTCCCTTAAAATCCAGAATGTACCCAGTTTCACATTAAGCATATAATTAGAATGACAGTAAACACCAAATTTTTAGTGGCAGTGAAACACATGTCAAGGTAAAGTGCTGGTTTTTTCACTTTTGAAACTGAGCATACGAAAGATAGCCTCAGCTGCAGGGGCAGAGAATCCCAAATCACCCACTGCTAAACCTGCAACATACAATTCATGATTTTAGTGCTCTGTGCTGTGATCTCCTCCTACTCCTTCCAGTCTGTTGCAGCAAACTGCACGGTAACGGAAATCATCAGAACAATTCCAGTCTGCTGCTAGTGACTAACAACATTTTCATCTTGTCAAAGCGATATAACTTACATGGCTGCGAAGTTTCCAGAGGGAAACTACTACTCACATAACTGCAGCCTTTTTAAGATGGCTCACACCAAGGAGAGTGAAAGGCAAGGCATAAAATCCAGCATAGCAATACAGCCTTTCAGAGCTCTCCAGCTGCAGACATGCTTATGAAGGCAAGAACAACAGCAAGCTTGGTGGCTACAGGTTTCAGTACCACGTAGGAGGATTTAGGTATGAAATCATCATTAGAAGAACATGAAAGCAGACATGTCTCAGGAGCAGGCTTTATTTTGGATGCAACAAAAGGAGCAGCATCCCAGGGTTGAAGGCTGCAGCAGCACCAAAACCTTTCTAGTGTGAGGAAGCGTGGAGCTCTTGCAGACTTCTGCCTAGTGGAGGGAGCTGAAGTTGCTGGTGTGGGTGGCAAGTACTGCCATGGAAACCAGGCAGTTTCCAGCTTTGCTCCCTAACAACAGGACACCTCATCCTGCCCTTTGAACTTAATGATATCCTCATGCCCTTTCTCAAATTCTTCTTCATATGTGGGCTATGTTTGCCCTGTTGCTCCCACAATTACCTTTAAACACTTGTTAACATGAAGACTTTAATTCTCTGTAACACTGCTTTTAGCATCTTCCTGGCAGGCATCCTCACTGCAATCCTCATTTTGAGCTGAGCAAACCTGAGCAGATATTTCACATCCTGCAAGGATGTGGAATCTATCACTGTGTCCTTTAAAACCCAATGCATATGCAAATACATACAAAATAATGAATTTTAAAAGCTTAAAAGCAAAGTAAGATAGACCAGAACTGTTGTTTAAAAACATCTTGCAGGAAGTATAGAAATTGATAGTAAATCCTTTTCCAAATGCATCAAGTGCAGGAAGCAAACCAGGGAATCAGTATAGTAAATATGTGATTGAAGTTTAGTTAGCCTCAGAGAAGATAAGATCATATGACAGAAAAGCTGAATAAATATCTTACTTCTCTAAGAGAGTTCGGGAAGTTCCCATGCAAGACCCTTTCACCTCCTTTCCCAGGACTTCTAAGGTAATATAATAAAACTGCAGTATATAACCTTTGGCTTAAAAGCAGCGTTTTTTTCTGAGAAGAGAAAGGCAATAAATGTCATTGTGATTTTTCTTTAATTGTTCCAAAAGTCAGGGTTCTACAGGCGTGGCATCTGGTCCAGAGTGAATTAATAAAGAGTGTAGTAAAACAATTAGGAAAGGCAATAATGTGTTATGAAGGAGTCAGCATAGTTCTTAGAAAGAAGACTTACACCTCACAAGCAAATCTGCTGGAGTTCCCTGAAGGAGTCACTGGGCATGTGAAAAGGG
This sequence comes from Ploceus nigricollis, assembly GCA_013399945.1. Lineage (NCBI taxonomy): Eukaryota > Metazoa > Chordata > Aves > Passeriformes > Ploceidae > Ploceus > Ploceus nigricollis. The sequence continues at coordinate 41,722 of VXBC01010265.1, read as the reverse complement.
AGATCCAGCACGTATGACCTATTCAGATTTCTAAAAAACCTTCAGCGCTGTTACTTTTCAAGACCTTTCATGAAACTGTCCACTAATATCCAAAAAAGTGACAAAAAGATGGGAAAAAAGAAGGCACGATTTAAACAGAGGTTTCACTGTGAAGAAAGGCATTTTCCTTCCTTGGTGACTGGCATGGCATTAAAGCTGTTCAACATAGTCATAAACAACTTAATAAAAGTATTATAATGCAAAACTTGCTGTGAGAAGGGAGATGAAAAAATGTGCTGATATTGAGTTACTTGGGGTAGTAAAGATAAATGCTGGATATCGGGAGAGACTTAACAATACTGAGCAACAGGGCAAGCTGAAATGCAGAGCACATAATTGCAAAAATCTTCCTAACAGCAAATAAAATGGGCCCTGAGCTGGTTGTTACCACTGAGGAATGAGAGCTTGGGTTGTAAGAGTTCCAAAAAGCTGGTGGTTCAATAGTCAGCAACAGTAAAACTGCAAACAGAACATTTCGTGATTATCAGAAAGGGAACCAAGAACAAATCTGAGAACAGCCTCATGCCATAGTACAAATCCACCAAGCTTCACAGCCTGGAAACCTTTTAGTGCAAGATACCTCACTGCAAAAAAAGGCATAGGAAAATGCCACAAAATGTGGCAACTCTGTGATTAAGCTGTAGACCTTCTTGCTTCAGGATGCCATGGATTTTAGGAGTTCAGTCAGGTTTCAAGTCTGGGAAAGCCTGGAAAAGCCTGAAACAGAAAAACCCATCATCAATTGAAAAAATATAACACTTCCCCCTCCAGATCATTCACCACTTTGAAGGTTTTGAAGAAAACAAGTACTGGGCTAGATGGAGCTTCCATAGGAACAATAAGAACATTCTTACATTATCATCACTGCTCTTAAAATATGTTATACAAATTGTTTCCTTGTCATTATGGGAATCTCTCAGTGGGGATTTCTCTGTAATCACCTGATGAACTGTGGTTTGGCTCTTAGCACCTGAGTCATTGTGTCATATTTCATCAGGCTCAATCCAGTGCCTGGTACATTCACCATGATTTTTGCTGGGACTTCCTGCAAGACTCAGGTGAAGCTAGTACAAACAGTAAAACCTCAGCAGAGGTAGCACCTCTGAATTTTGGGGTTTTTTACCTTTTCTCCAATGCTTAAAAAAGAAATATCCATGGATTTGCTATAAATGAATTATTGTGGCATAGCAATGCCATCAGGATGAGAGAGAACTTTGTAGAAAATCATCTCACCCTTCAAAAAGGTGGTGGAGAGGACAGCTATTTCTCAAAAGGGCACAGACAATGAAAAGGGAGCTGAAAGCTCCTTAGAAACCAAACCTAACAACGAGAAGACCCACAACAGTCTTGTGATTGTGACCGCTGTGGACATCTGTCCAACAACTGTGCCAAGAATTCAATTAATAAGCCAAGAACACAGCCAGAACTGAACAAAGGAGTGCTGTCTCCTTGGGGAAGCTGTCTGGTACCCTGCAGTCTAGCTCTGAAGAGCACACACTCTGTGACAGACATAATACAGACGACTCCAGAGCCCAACACCCCACTTTGGATTGAAGAACATATCCCAAATGCAGCATTTTCAAGAGAAGTTTAAACATCAAACTGTATCAGTCCTAATGAAAATATGAACCTTGAACTGAGAATAAGGAAACAGGAGAGACATGGGTAGCATTGTCTGTGACTCACCTTTTGATAATTTTACTATTCATAAATTAACATGATGGTTTGCAAGAAACAAAGTTTTTTAAACAATAAATTATACCCATGCCCCACATAATCTTAAGGTAGATATAGATGTGGTATGGATGGGTATAAGCAAGCGCAAGAGATGCCATGGAGTTACAGAACAGAGCTGATGCCAGGACCATGCATTGTGAAACATTGCAGGGTGCAGTAGGAATATAGGAGGAATTACAGCAATCTGATTTCGAAGCCTATCAGTCAGCTCTATTATAATATTTATCTGCAGATCAAGAACAGATAATAATGGTAAGAAAAAATGGTAGTCACAAAGCATACAGTTAATTGAAAAACTGGAAGTCTATAGGAAGACTTTTAGAAAACATGTGGGCTACCCAACCACCAGTGAAACAAGGTACCAAAAGCTTCAGTGCAGCATAAAATTGTCTTTGCCTGCAAGCTCTCATTCCTGTTGCCAAAAATCTGAAGAGCTTGAGCTGTTCTAATCTCTAATTTGTAAACAGTCAGTGTTTATTTTGTTTCTCTCTCTATTTTTTAATATTATAGTTATTTTTGCTCTTAGAACAATGATAAGACAACTCATTTATTTTTCCAAGCCCTATATTTTTCAAGACTGAGCCAAACACATATTTTCAGCATGATATGAATTTTTCTTCACCTTGCTTTACCTCACCAAGTATTATGAAACTTACTCTCTTGCTGTTTGTAAAGCAATTTGAAATCTTCTCCTGACAGATATAATATATCCAAATAATTATTCAGCCCCATTCATAGGTGAATCTTCTCCAGTGCATCAGGGCAGAATTATCTGGTGACATGTTGAATGGCTGAGAAAAAGAAGGGATTTCTCCTCTGTTTCTGCTCACACAAAACTCACTGATGCCACAAAACATTTCCAGTGATTTTCTCCTCCAGGAAAGTGGAAAGAATTTTGCTTTGATGAGAGCTGATGTGTTTGCAGAAGTAGAACAACTCTCTGTTTCTGATGTGAACAGACTGGTGCCTGAGAAAGTCTTTGCGATTTCCTCTTTCTCCTCTTGCAAAACATCCCTTCACATTAGGAATAAAGCCCAGCAAAACCGAGGCGACAGAAGCTGTAATTTATAGGGACAATCATACAGCGCTGCAGCTCCTTGCCCACATGATATCAGTGTGCCTCCTTCACCTCAGGCCGTGGTGTACATTGCTAGGTATGCTAATACTCTCCTCTCCCTGTGGTCACTAATGTGCATAAATTATGTGAAGACACCGTAGGTCTCAGTGGTGCAAAGGACAGAAAACTGCTGGTACATTCTGCTTTTACAAATAGAGCAGCTGAGCCTAGGACATATCCGGCGTAAGTTACAAATAAACCACGTAAAGTTGTGGCCACAGCAGCTACATTTTGACATGCAATGTAGAAATGTTACTTTTCCGAGTAAACTAAGCACAACTTTAGGCTTGGAAATAATTATTTCAACATTTCTGAGTCCTACATCAAACACAGCAAGTGAAATTCAGCTCCAGATTAATACACCAAAACTGAAATGTCTCTGTGTGAGCTAGCTGGGTAATGTTCCTTTGTAGTCGAGTCCTAGCGCTTGATTTTGGCTTTCCTGTTGCACACATAAATAGCTAATATTATTTAAGATGCTGCATCAGTGACATCTGCACAGGGAGGGCAGCTATAACACACACCCTGCACCCCAGGAGCAGCAGCCAGGGGCCAGGTGAGGTAGCTGACCAGCCACAATGTGCCCCTGTTGAGGCAAAAGTGTCCTATGCCTGGTCAATATTTCAGAAGAGCTAATCAGCTTACCCAAATGCATCTCCCTATTCTTTATCAAATTACTAGGGTGCATTCCCCAGATTTCCATTGGTTATGAAGGAAGCTTCATTTGCAAATAAAGTATCTCCACTTAGCTTCCTCAATTATGGTGTATTAATCTGACTCTTGCTCAATGGGCTTAATTCAAATGCCTAACAATTTGCATTTTTTTGTCATTTGAGATGCTTTAAGGTATCCTGAGCTTTCCCAAGGAGCTGACAGCTATGAAATAGGAGCTGCACAAGGCATTTCTGTCCTTGGAGCTGCAGCTGCAGACATGGCCCCAGTGCTCAGAGCACCTCCAATGGCACTTGGTACTCATACTTAGGCAGCCAGAAGTTCCATGTGTCCATGTGCTTTCCAGCTTTTCCCCTCTACTGCAAATCAGTATACTTGATTTATAAGAACCACGCCAAGCCTAGGTTCTGCCAATGTGCTGAAGGCAGGGTGTATTAGCCATTTCCTCCCCTTCTTTGTATCTCTGTGGCCTGTGCACAAAGCCTCTCCTCTGCACTCCCCACTGACACAGTGGTCACAGAGACTGCGGTGAATGTCACGTTCTCAGGAGCTGGCAGGCTCAGGCAAACCCACAGCCTGACCTCAAGGACATCACAGGCTCGGGTACCTCCTTGCTGAAGACATGCTCAGCTTGTCAGGGGATCAGTCAGTGCACCAGGAGCACCCACAGGCAGCTCACTCACATGAATATCCTGAATATCATAAATTCCCTCAACCCAAACGTGCACTGCTTATCGCAGAAATGTTTTCCACCACAGCTAAAACCCTCCAAACAGGTATAGATGGTCTCAGCAAACAATTACTGAGCCCTGGTGCCTTCTGGGTTGCAGGTAGCTCAGGTCCTGCTATGTGTGAGTGGCCTTTTTCCCAGGAAGCCCCTTCCTGCAAGGATTGCTTTGTAGCTGTCAGAGACAGGTTTTCATAACAGCTGCCACGGGGTGGGCGACTGCCAGCGTACGGCAGAAATCTGTTAAAATAAGAAGCTGGGAGTGAAGGTAAGATAGCAAGTAGAAATTTTAGACATGCATTAAGAACAAAATAAACTCTAGCTATCACAGAAGGCCCATAAGTCAAAGAAAATTATAAACCTGCTGATAACAATGCAGAAAATGCGGAAGTACTAAAGAGTTTTAGTTCATATTTGGAGGAAGGAATATGATATTCCCACATCACATGAAGATGATGAACTGTGGTCAAGTTAGCAAATAAGTCAGATGATGATAAAAGGCATCTCTTGGGATACTGTTACATAAGCCAACCTGCATTAATTGCACCCAAGAACTGTGAAAAAGAAGACTGTGGAGTAGCTCTGGCCTACTGTTACTTCTTGATAGATTTTGGCACTAACAACATTAAATGCAGGTAGTGTGAAGTTCCAAAAGACTGGAGGAGTGCAACTGTTGTGCCGACATTAAAAATCTGCAAATATATTTGGGGAGATCTGCGCAAACAAACGAACAAAAAATTTGTCCACCTCAGGTAAAATAGTGGCAAAATAGATAAAGAATCTGATGAAAGAATAAGCATGTATTCAGTGTTTCAGCCCTGACATCCTGATAGAGATGGGGTGATACAAAATACAAATAACCCAAACAGTGCACAGATTCAGAACTAGCTGAAATATTTCAACAAGTCCTCAGTGAAGCTCATCATGGAATGGTATGGAAGTAAAAAGAAAATGACCATGACAAAATTTGCAGATGACACAAGAAAATTTGGAAAAATTTGCAGATGACACAAAGATGGAGTCTCAAATAAAGATGAGCCCAAGATATTTTTATTAGTGGTATGGACCACTAATATATACAAAGTGGAACAAACTAGCTAAGGAAACAAATTCTCCTTCAGTTGGTATTGGGAGATTAAGACCAGTTGCTGTTCTGGTAATTATGCCTCAGGTAAGCACAAAATATGCTACACTTCACTAGCACAAATTATCTTTTAAACAGACACAAGTTTTGCTTACACACCTTTCTGACTGAGTGCTGACATTTGCATGAACATTTGCACAGCATTACAGCTATGATTGAATAGCCCGAGCAACTTCTCTAGAATATGTTTTCTTTTCTGCCCTCCAGCATTTGTTATTCTTTGTGTGGCACTTGAGGACTTCAGAATTTCTCTGAGAATTTCCTTGCATAAATCTAAACCTGTTATCACCTCTCAGACAGTTTGCTACAAATTGCTAGAGATTTCTCTAAACCAGATTAGGTGTCATGGTAACAAGGCTTTGGCACCAGCAGATCCTTTTCCCCTCCGGATCTGAGTGTAATGCTTCCATCTGGCGAGCAGCCTGCTGTCAGCACAGCCATGCAGCATCCTGACTCTGGTGAGGGTACAGCACCAGTGGCAGGCAAATAAACACCCAAAAGGACACATCCCCTATTTCCTGCAAAGGCTTCCCTTCTCCCACATGGACATCCTCTTCTTTGGAGACTGTTGTACAGAGTTTCTCCACCACTGCTCCTTTAGGCATCAGGTTTACCAACATTCATTACACTTTTTCATAAAGATTTCAGCTTAATTTTATATACTTTATTCTTTTCCCCAAGTCTATGCATTTTCATTCCAGTGCTCCACAATCTGTTTCTAAATAATATTTTAAGTTTTTAAAGGACAACTAGAAGGCAAAAGAAGAATTATGAATTCATAAGTACTCATCCTTGTTCAACCCTTACATAAGTGATCATAGCTTTGATGAACAGCATTGCATTTTCTTTTCTCTATGTTTTATATCCATGTGATGATAACACACTTAGAGATGTCTTTCTTAAGCCTGCTTTATAGTCTGCTTTTTACATTGCTGTCTACACTGCTTAATCTTTCCACTGGAATATGTTTGCCAACACTGACAGCTACATTAGAAGAAATACACAAAATACTTTTTAATGCTGGTATTGCGAAATAAAAGCCACCTCTGAGCAGCATTAAGTAATTTTAATATTAGAAGTCATTAAATACATGTGATCTAGATTATCTAGGGTAGGAAGTATGTACTCTACCAGTAAATAATATGGGGAAAATTTGGCCCTTTTCACTTGTATACCCTATGCTAGGGGTCTCCAGGACACATAATGATATGGGTTAGCAATGGCACGTGGAAGCTGTGAGAGTGCTACAGAGTGATTTTATGGGCAGCATGGAGAATATATTCACACAGACATTGTGCTACTGTGTAGAAATATCAGAGCTGGCTCTGAGCAAACTGTCTCAGAAAGCAGATGCAGAGTGACTGCATCAGTATTGCTTTCCACTTGGGCTAATTAGTCCAGATAATACACAGGCCAAATCAGCTGGCACAGAGCTGCATGACTCTTCACACAGGTTCGTTCCTCAGCTTGCTCTCTGGGAGCCAGCTCTGATTGTGCTATTTGAAAATCCATTGTACCACAAAAGCCTACATTTGCTGCTGCACAGCAGGTCTCTGTGAGGTTTATAGAGTGCCTATAAACCTTTCATTGGAGGGAATGCAGCCTGGAGGCCACAGGAGGATGGTGTGTTTTATACGCAGTGTCATACAGTGAAGGGTGTGCAGAATCCCACAGACAGAAACTGCAATCTGCGTGTCTGGTTCTTCTTCCCAGCATCTCCTCTCATGAGCATCTGGACAACAGGGGTTTGTACCACCCCAGACACACAAAGGAAGACTTGAACCTGGATTTCCCACAGTGTCACTGCAAACACTGCCACCTCCACTAATGGAACAGAAAATACTGGGGAAAAAAGAGCTGTCAGATTCACATCCAACAGGAAGAAGCTGTGTCCCACTAATACTGACTGGTGCCCAAGGACAGGTGTGTTTCAGGACATGTGCCTATTGGCTACCATGAGTAATTCGTGTACTCCCAGAGGTGTGAACTTATTCCTTGGAATCAGAGCCGTGCTGAGTTTGCCAGTGAAAGTATTTCCCTACAATGTGGCGTTGGGCAATGCTTTGCCTCAGGCTGACATTTCCAATCTTGCAATATCACCTAGACTGTCCCTGAAAGCTGAGAACTGCTTCATAGGGACACCTGAGGTTCAGGTGAGGTTTGTCCTCACCTTGCCACATGCCAGACAGCTTCTTCATTGCCATTAGCCAGTGGGACATGCTGCTGCTTCTGCCGACTTCCACAGCACCAGCTTCAAACTGGCCTGTGCAGTTCCTGTGGACAACATTCTCTTACCCTCTGGGCATTTGAAAACATGCTTGAGGTGTTCTGGTGTTATGGATAACCACTCCTTTAAAATCAAAATTAAGATTAGGAAGTTACTTTGAAACCATCTGTGTCTCCAGAGAGATCAAGTAAAAATATATACTTAGAAAATTCAAGCCAGACACCAAAATTTAAAAATGCTGACAAAACATAAAACTTGCCTCAGGTTTATGAATTATCTTCATCCACTGGAACTTAGATTTTGTATCTATGTGTAACTTAAGAAACAATACAAACATATAAATGGGATTGAAGTACCTGCTAATTATTGGCTTTTTTCTTCCTGAGACCAGTCCAAATGATAGTCTGATGTTCTGCAGCAATAATGAGTAGAGGAAACCAATTCCCCAGATTTGCCTTTGAGGAGCTTTGGAAGAACTCACTACATGCAGGCATCTTTGATTTCATCCAGAAGAGAACATCACAAATAAAGCAGAAAGAAGTATTTCTATCAGGAAGAAATCAGCCCTTGAAGATTCTGATCATTTTCTGTCTGTTGAAAATGCCACAAAACAAGATGCAGAACATTGAGGTCAGGACCTACCCTCACATGTGAGATAAGCAATTGTAAATCTGTGGGTTTTTATAGGACAGGAAATAACATAGCTGCTCTACCAAGAAAAGTGTGTGTCCCCTGCATGGAAGATTCTGCCTTGACAGAAGCCATTAAATCTTTCTCTCAGCACTACCTTTCCTGTCTACTGCAACTATCCACCCGACCCAGGTGTGCTATCCAGTGACACCAGGGGTGTTCTGAGCTGTGACACAGCCAGCTCACATCCTGCAGAGCTGGAACCCAGCTGGAACCAAGACCCCTTGGAAATCAAAATATGGAAAATCTGAGTAAAAGTATGAAGAAAAGCTGTAGGAGAGAATTCAGAACTAAATGTTGGTGACCAGGCATTACTAATCCACCTGGTGACCAGGTATGAGACATACTTACAGGATGTTAGGAGCCATATATTGACCACAAAAGTTGGGTGTCCAAAATAACCAGACTGCATGAAAATCAACTTTACCTGAAATGACCAGCATTATGACCATGAGAGAGGGAACATTACTCAGTCTACTGTCAAATAATCTAAAAAAAAAAAAGACATTGGGAAATGCTTTAAACAGATTTAGAGGCGAGAAAAAAGAAAAGGTGAAGAAGTCTGGGGACAAACTGATCTTTGTTGTAGCTGCTTAGGGCCAGACCCTGAGTAGTTTTAGAGACTGAATTATCCTCAACTCTTAACAAATGATCCCTTCAAGTTATGCTTCAACAACATCATCTGGACAGTATTTCAGTATGTGCTCTGTGGGTAGAGACTTTGATGTCCAGACTGTCAATCCAGGGCTTTTCAGAAGGCACTGCTATCATTACAAAAAAATATGTTAAGGGAAAAAAATTCCACCTTCATAAAACCCCCTCACACACAAGAACAACAGGAAAGCCTGGCTGAAACCACACCTCATAAAATTATTTACAGTAACTGAGACTGAGGCCAGGGGAGTTATTCCACACTTCTACCATCACAGCTGTGATAGTTCAGCCTTCAGTCTTTGGAGAGTTGAAACACCATCTTGTTTCAAAGGGAAATCACCGAAACTCAAGCTGTAGGGTTTCATATCTTGGTGCAGATAGAAAGGCCAAGCAAAACAAACATCGGAAAAGATCCTGAGAGTCAGCAGAAACTACATGATATCCTTCCCTTATTAATTCATGTTTGTTTTAACTGTCTCTCCTCCTGACTTTTTTCCTAGACAAAAAGGCTTATAACCAGAGACTCAGACCAGCACCTTTTATTCTTAATTCTGTTTCAGTTCCAGTTAAGGCCAGTAATAATCCCTAATAATTTGGTGGTCTTGAACTTCTTCCCAGATAAAACACACAGGCCTTAAAAATGGAAAGTCCTGGCTGAAAAACCTTTCTTTAATATCCAACCTAAACCTCCCCTGACACAGCTTCAGGCCATTCCCTCAGGTCCTGTCACTGTCACCAGAGATAAGAGATCAGTGTCTTCCCCTCATCTTCCCCTCATGAGGAATTTGTAACTGCACTGAGGTCTCCCCTCAGTCTCCTCTAGGCTGAGCAGACCAAGTGCCCTCAGCCTCTCCTCAGATAGCTTCCCCTCAAGGCCTTTCACCATCTTTGTTGTCCTGCTCTAGAAGCTCTCTAATAGTTCAATATTTTTCTTGTATTGTGGTGCCCAAAACTGCACCCAATATTCAAGGTGAGGCTGCACCACTTCTGTGGGTCTGCAGGCAGACAAATACCAACAGAAGTGAGCACACACAGACATAGGTGAAAGACCACAAAAATATTCCTGCTCGTGGATAATAAAACAAAAATAGCCCTACTCATGGATATGCAGTGGGATGGACAGTGGGAAGCTGAGACTGAGGGGTCTGGCAGGCTTTAGGGGCAGTGCTGGTAGTAGCTGTCAGCCACTCACCCCCACGACAGGAGCCTCAGCCTCCTCCTGTCAGAAACACCTAGACCTCACTTCGTGCAAGTGCAAAAAAAACCTGTGGCAGAAAAATCCCTGCCAAGGGACTGTGGAGCAGTGTGACACCATGGTGCAGGGACAGGAACTGCTGCAAATGGGGCAAGTTGTACAGGGAGTGAAAGATGGGGACAGAAGGGAGGAAGATACAGGGACACAGCAGCTTTGCTGGACCTGGGAGGCAGCACTGGCACTCTCCATGTAAGGGTAGAAGTGTCCTCATGGGGAATGAATGCAGGTAAAGAGCAGACTGTATTTTCACCCCTTAATTTACCATGTGCTACTGACCATCATAAATAGCCCTTCTTGCTGTCTAAAATACATGCCATGCTAAACCACATTTTAAACAAGCGATTAAGTCAAAAGGACTAGATTCTTCTCTGGCATCTCAGATTAAGCAGCCAACACACTCTCTAAAAATTATACAATGTGGGTGTACAGTGAGTGAGTTTTACTAATATGTTCCATTCAATTGTTATTATGAAAAAGGAAATTATCAACAGCTAAAACACTTTTCATTTGTTTCCCATATTGTTCTTCCTTCTCAAAAGTGACTTGCTCAAATAATCTTCACAGCCCACACACATCCACCTTTCAAAAAATAACAAAGCACCAGCCCAGGTTTGACTTGGCCTCACTTCTACTATTTGTAGTGACAGTCTTTTTATTTTTAGATTGTGGCTTTTAAATTTGAAACTAAGAATGGCAGCCACCCCCAGAGTACCATTTGCGTAGGGGGAATGTTTAGTACACAAAACTGTCTATGATCCTTCCTCCTATCACTCCCTCCGCCTACACCTGTCATCCTCCAAGGCAGCTTTCTGTGGGGACCAGTGAGACACAGAAAGCAGAAGCCCAGCTCTTGGTGAGCAGTGTTAATATGAGGAAGTTCAGTCAGGCACGGTAGCCTGTGACTCCTCGTTTCACGCTGCAAACAACAGGATGGGGCTTCACAGCACTCAGGTCCTGTCCTAGAAATGGTGTGCAAGGGAACAGTTTATTCATTTCTATAATATTATCTAAATCAAAGGAGTCATAGTTTTATGGGAACATCCTGACTAGAGCATGTGAATTTTCCACTGAGCTCCCTGGCAGTGTTCAATGTTAAAAGAATAGTGAGGAAGGCACAACAAAACATCAGATGGGAAATTAGAAAATAACTTTACCATAAGTGAGGCTTCCTTTGCTACATACTTCTTTCACACCCTGAAATATTTCTGTATCTCGGAAAAAAATCCTTATCCCATCTAATATCCTGGGATTTTTTTCCAGCACTGTGGACTCTGAGCACTGACTCCTGCTGCACTTTTGGCCTCAGCAAAGCCCCAAGGTGTGTGTGAGCACAGGAATCTGAGAACACACCTGCTCCACACCGTGTCACTGTGCACACCACCCCCATGACTAATCACTTCCATTGCCTGCTTTAGAGCTCTCTTTAGAGCTTGGATTCTTTAGACATGAGTATAGCTGCAAAGAGCATGCCATTCCCTTGTCTGTGGCACTGTATCTTCCAGTTCTTTATCCAGCCAAGGATTTAAGTAGTTTTTCCTGCTGGTGCTCCACACTGGGACAGCATTTTCCATAGTCAACATAGGGAAATATTCAGAGTTAAGTAGTAAGCGATGACAAGGAATACAGGAGCTAATGAGATAAATTAATAGTTTAAATTATTTCTTTCCCTTTTATAACCTGAGTATTTCTTTGTCTATTGCATAGCACATTCACCCCAAAGAGCTGGATTCCCCCACAGTTCTTCCCAACAATCAAGGTCCTGTTAGATGTGAATTATGTATTTTTGCCATTTTATTTAATGTTTCTTTTCTTAAGCTTCAGAAAAAAGAAGGTTAAAGGTCCCCATCAATCTGAGCTTTGCTTAGTGCAATGTTGCACCAGGAAGCACCAAGAGGACCTTGTCTACTCTTCTTAATGACCTCCCAGCACACCTGAAATGTAGGAGTGTCCTGTTGTATCCACAGGCGAAGCATCTCCTAACTGACAAGAGATATTAGCTAAGCAACTCAGAAAGTTTCTCCACAAAAGGGGAATCCCAGGACAGCCTTTCTGATCCAGCAGAGAGGAGGTAAGGAGATATTTCAGAAACAGCTCATTTTTCTAATACTCGTTCTAAAGTTTTAGCCACGTCTCTTGTGGATGAAGGCTATGGATTATTGGAAAGAACAGAACTGACACATTTTACTCTTGAGAAAAATGATGCAACTGTACTAATTTTCTAATGAAAGCTTCCATTGTCAGCTCAAAATAAGTGCTATTTTGAAAAAGAGCATGCGAGTTGTATATCAAAATGCCCACAGTTGTCATTCACAAACACTGCACATCAAACAGCACTTTTTCTGGCAGTGGAAATAAGACCCGCTTTATTTCTAAAGTTGTTTGTTTTGGATTTTTGAGATGTGAAGGCTCTCAGCTGGAGTTTCAGGAGTTGGGTTGGCAAGAGTCACAGTTAGGAAATTACAGGGGTTTAAGGCTCATGTTGACAAGGGCTGTGATGTAGGGTTAAGGGTGGATGTGAAAGGCTTTACTAAGGTGGGGCTTGTGCCAATATGAAATCCCTGTCTAATTTTAGGGCTTCACCTTATGGAAGTTTCAATATCAAGATTAATCAGGATTTTTGTTGGGAAAAACCTTTGGTCAGTGGGCTGATGAAGAAAGATCAGTACTGGATTGAGAAGAAGCCCTTGCTAAATTTTCTCTTGCTGCCAAGAGAAGCATGAATCCAGCACCAGTGCAAATCCTTGCTTAGTTTAACACAGTGAGGCCTTCCAGCCTTATGAAAACCAAAGAGGCAACACCTCAGATCAAACCTTGCAACCTTTGCCAGATCCAAAAAGAACTCAAACTCTCTGACTTTGCTTGCCTGTGCCCTTTTCCATCACCTAAACCTTAAGGTCAACTGTCTCCCAGCAGACCCAGACACCTCCAGTTATTCCCAAATCCAAACCTAATTCAGTCTGGGTGGCAAATTTAACTCCAGGACATGTTTTTATCCCATTCTGAATCACAGTACTCTTGTGACCCAAAAATCAATTTTAGTTAACACTAAATTTAATCTTACTGGTTCCTGCCCACCCCAGATACCAGAGTTAAGTGGTGTTGATATGACAGGCTTTACATGGTGGCTGAAAGCAGTTGATAGGCAAGTTTAGGGTTGGTGTTAAGATCACGGTTTTAGGCAGCAAGGACCAGGGATTTCAGTCTGTGGGTGTCTCCAGCAGAAATCTGCCTGGCTTCAACCCAGGCCACATCACTAATTTCAGATCCAGGGCTAGAAAAGGTCAAGAGATTCCAGTAAGTTGGAGAGTCTACAACTCCTGGAGCATCTCCTCTACCAAAATCAGGCAGCAAGCCCAGAAATCATGAGTCTAAGTGTTTCTGGCCATGATCATTAAGGGCCTCTTTTGTGGTGTTTGGTATGCACAACTCTATAAATAAACTTCACCATGAGACAACCTAGGAATAAAATCTAAGTGACAAAATACGTCTGTTCTTTTTAACAATTACAATATTATTTTTTAAATTACTTAGAAAAATACAAAGGTGATGAAGTCCAGGCCTCAAAAATTGGGGAACATAAATAAACATAATTAATTAAATTCATTAAGTGCACACATGCAAGTGCATTATAATTCAGACTTTAAGTGTGTGACAGCATAATGGTTTTGCTTGTGTTATTGAATGCATTTGGTCAATATTCCTCCTCAGCATTAGGAGAAATGTATCAGGGATTGGGAGCTAATAATGGTATACTTACTAGGGTTCTTACCTTCCAAGCTAAAAAAATTGTAAAATATCTAGTAAATGGGGAAAATTATTCCAGAAAGGAGAAAAAACCCCATCATGATTAAAGAAAATAGAGAACCTGAACATGCAAAAGACTGCAAAAAGCTCACTAAAGTCACCAAATTGTTAAAATGATTGTGTCATCTGACACTTAATATGTCCAGATCAGAGACACTAGCTGTAAGTCAGAGATAGCAGCACTACCTGAAATCAGAGTATTGTGAAGATAATTAATTTCAGCTGGTGAATGCATATTACTTCAGATATCATAAAGATACAGGCACAACAATGCCTGCAAAGAAATACATCAATACTGAGCTGGATATATAAAAATATATTTGCAAGAGGAATATTAAAGAAATAGCGACAAAGTACACTCTCTCATCTGATGGGGGAAAACAGCACATAAGAAAAGAATTCAAAACCCCCACCTACGTGCCTTTGTGCAGGTATTCTGATACCTTATTTTTTAAAAAAAGAAGACATAAGACCGTTCCAGGAAACGTGTAAAGAATATTAAAAGAAATTTAGATGTCAAAGTTAGCAACCAGTCACTCAAGCTCAACCAGGAAAAAAAAATCAAAACTAAAAATAAAGCATTGAGACTATCTGCATGCTTAAAAAAAGACAGGCTCATTTTCTGTGCTGAATTTGGAGGTGGATAAGGACTCAGTGGAAATAACAGAATCTGTGGCGCATTTTTACACCACAGTGACATCAGCAGCTTCGTGGATGAGACGCTTCAGTGCCCAGCACTTGTAGCTTGATGTGCCTCACTTAACCCGTGGGTCCGGGCCAACACACTCATGAAACCATGAGAACTCTTGGTCACATCCCTTTCCAGAGTAATTTTCTTTGCAAAAAGATCAAACAGGCACTTCAGTCATTCCTATGGCCATGCTGCATCAGTAATACCTATGAGAAGCAACTATGTCTGATCTAAATAAGATTTAACTTCTCTGCCTCATTGTGAGGACAATGAGGCATTCATGGTCCCTACTCTTGAAAGTGATTGTTGTAAGAACTAATTAACGTGTGCTATATAATTCTGCTAAGACTGAGAAAATTGCATAATGAAACTGAATTCCTGAGTGGCTTATGACTATGATTTACTCAGGACTTCCATTAAATAATAACAAAAAATACAGAATTTGTTGGCTATTAAATCAGATTTTAAGCAAGGACAGGGTCTACAAAGTACAGCACTGAGCATGGACAACATTTATGAAAAATGTACAGAGGCACAGCTTTCCAGCTGGACCCAGAAACTGGAGCAGTTGAGATTGTATCAGGAATTTTTATTTTCTATTACAAAGAAAAACAACTGATACATCCATAAATATTAAATGTATAAATGAGGAAAAAAAAATTACATGTTTTCTTACTGTGATAAAAAATGTTCTAGACCTAGGCAGCTTCTTCATCCTCCAACTGACTGTAAGGGTGAGGGTTGTGCACAGTCCATGGAAAAATCTTTACTATAAACTTCACAGAGGTATCTCTGGAGCCTCATACACAAAATGCTCTGGCAATTCTGACGTATGAGAGTGTTCTCAGGCAAAAAGCAGTAGAAGTTTAGCATAGGGAAAAATTTGGTTAATTTTGTCCCCTAGAGTAACTGGAGTTTCTTGAGTCCTACCTAAGCATCAAGGTCCAGAGAAGCTGATTTTAGCCATGAGATGGATGATGGTGGTGTCTCCCTCCTGCCCCCAGGCTGGTCTATGATCTGAGAAATGCTCAGACTCTTGGGTCCTTCCTTCCCCTTTAGGGTGGGTTGTCACCCTAATACACAGATTTGGTAGCTCTGACTCCAAAAACTGGAAATAATTTTCAGCAGCAATCCCACCCTAATATGTTCAAGCATCAGGTTCTTGCACTCAATGCACTTGGTTGACTTTTAACTGAAAACCCAACATGGATGACCAGCAAATCCTGTAATTCTTTAGTAGTTAATAATAGCAGTAGTGTAGTGAACCCCAAAGAACCTCATTTTTAAACTCAGACATAATTATTCTAGATACTGTACAACGAAAAATATTGGTTCCCGTGTCCAAGAGTTTCATGTGCAAGTGCAACATGGAACACAGAAGGATAAAGAAAGAAAATATGAGAAAATAAATAGGTAATTGGTGTGACAGCATCAGCAGGCCAGCATAGGGACTGGTCTGCTTCTGGGGGGAAGCAGCCCAGGAAAGGAATGTTAATGACAAAGCAGCAGCAAGATGATGATGAATCTTGGTAAGTAATTACAAGATGGAAAAAGGGTAGACCAGACAAAAGCTACTCAGAAATCTAATGAATAGGCAAAGGAAGCATCACAGGTCACTTGAAAGCAAGAGTCAGTTAGTAATTTTTCCCTGCCTTGAACTTGTGTTACTTCAGACCAAGCACAGTGGTCAGGATTTCCAGAAGCAGCTTCAGTAACTCATTCTTTAGATGTCTAGCCCGAGATCCTATAGAAGCACCTGATTTTCAAAGAGCAGGTATCTCACCTGCTTTGGAAAATCAGCTCTGTGGCTCATGTTGGACACCAACAGACTCAGCTATTCACCCCCAAATCTCAAGTCACTTCTGATATTCTTGGCTTATACAACACCTCCATATTCTTATCCCTTCAAAGGAAACAAAAACGCTTTCCTGAGTTGATTGTCTCACTAGCTACTGAATGCATGTGTGATGGAGGAAAGGACACCAAAAAGTGAACAATTATAAACATGCATTAACCACTGAGTGCAAAAGGCTGGTGTACACCTCTGAACAGTTGCACTGGAAAAGGTGAGTGATGTGTGGTATGGCTACATAACACATACAGATATAGGGGCAAAGAAGGCCGATGCCAGCTAGAAAATTAAGGACAAATGAAAGTGAGCTCAAAGATTACATGTATTAGACTTTCCAGCTATATCTGAGATTTTGAATCTGTTTATTCCATAAAGTAAAACATATTACTTCCCAGGGAATCAGAGAAGAATAGAACAGCAATTTTGCAGTCACACTAGGATACCAGTACAGGTGAGAGAAGATTTATGTTTTATAGATTGCTCCATTCTAGGGAGTTACGGCCACATGAATATCAAAGAGATTTCCTTCTATGCTATTTCTCCATCCTGATTTTAAACTAAACACTAGACAAGATTGCTGCACATTAGTTATGCTTCCCATATGAGTGATAAAGAACTAATCATACACATTTACAACATTACCAAAGCAATTGAAGTTAAATTATAAGGAAAGTCTATTTTATTAATGACTATGACTCAGATCAATTCCATAATCTCTTCTGCTTACAAAGCCCAGCAAATGAGTGCCCTATGTTCTGATCTCATGACATGCCACCTGGAGGAATGTGTTCAGCTCTGGGGCTTCCAAAATTAGGACATGGAGCCTACAGCTGCTGGCATTTTGGCCATGGAGCTCTGTGTGGTAGACCACATCCAGAGGAGGGCTATGAAGATGCTCTGAGGACTGGAGCATCTCTCCTATGGAGAGAGGCTGAGAGGGTTGGGGTTGTTCAGCCTGGAGAAGGCTCTAGGGAAACCTTACATCACCTTCTAGTACCTAAAGGGGACATAGAAGAGAGCTGGAGAGGGACCTTTGACAAGGACATCAAAAGGGCATAGTAATAAGACAAGGGGGAATGGCTGTCCATTGAAATAGGGTAGATTTAGATTAAATATAAATTAGGGAAGAAATTCTTCACTGTGAGGATGGTGAGGCACTGGAACAGGTTGCTCAGAGAAGTTTTGGCTGATCCTTCCCTGGAAGTGTTCAAGGCCAGGTTGGATGGGACTTTGAGCAACCTGGTCTAGGGGAAATTGTCTCTGCCCATGTCAGGGGTTTGGAACTAAATGATCCTTAAAATCCCTTCCAACTCAAACCATTGTAGGATTCTATGATCTCACTACATAAAAGAGGTTATTGCTACCCCCCATGTAAGCTGTGACATGACTCAGTACCTTGCTTTACAAGCTCAAACAGCTTTTGGGATTGGAAGAATTGTTTCACCTTGTTGATCTTCACATGGCTTTTTCCTACCAAATTTGACAAGATTTATAAAACACGCATTTTCATTTCAGTAAACACTTGCACTTCTTTGCTGGCACAGATTCTAATCTTTTTACAACCATTGGGGATGCATTTTCACAATGAGCAATGCTTTTAGGAAAAGATTGGTACAAAGGGGAAAGAAGAATTTAAAAGATAGTGAACTGTTCTCGATGAACTTGTTGCTTTTCTGTCTCAGGAATTTCCTCAGCTTGCACCTCGGGTGACATTTAGTTGAATTGTCTTAAAGAGAGCCAGGAGATGATGCATCAAATAGATGATTGGCTCACATAGCAACAGTGATTCAGTAAAAGGTCAGCTTTATACCATACATAGGCAACATAAAGGCTTCATCCTACTGTTAATGAAGTCAACATCAAAAGTCCCATGAACTTCAAAGTGCCAGGGAGGAGCCTCTTACTCAGGATGTTTAGCAATGTCTCATGAGATATCTAGACAACAGCTCACCCACTGAAAGACAGCTCTGCCATATTGTTAATAATATAGACTGTTTATAAGGTAAACTTTTTTTTTTAAGGTAAACTTAAGGTAAATTTTACTGCAAACTTATAGCTGTTGACATTTTGGCATGGAGCTATATGTGTGGAACATAACAGGAGGTCCAAAGGGCCCTAGAATTCCGCAGAAGGAACAACAAAATGTCAAAGCAATGAAATAATTGTATCTACTCGCTTTATTTCATAGTAGCATATTAAAAAAAAAAAAAGACTAAAAGATTCAGAAAGAACACTTTTTTATGAATTTTTTATTTCTTCAGCTATTTTTGTCTCTTTCTGCTGCTTGTGTAACATATTGCATGAATCTGTGTGCAGATTCTGCTTGCATCCCTCAGGCTGAATTGACTTGATCGTTATCTACAAGAGGAGACGTCTGTACAGATTACTAAGTCTGACTGCAGGGTCTGAAATTGTTAATTAAAATATAGATGAGATAAAGGAAAACACCAGCAATTACATCACCGTCTCTGGGAACGATGGCTTAGCTCGCAGTGCTACGACCTGGGGATTTACTACGCTTATCAAAGGGTTAGGAAGCACGTAGGATGAAACCAAGATTAGGGTAACCCTCTTACCTGTTCTGCCATCAAACCAGGGCTTAGGGGGGGAAGTTTCCGTGCCTGTGGTTAAACCACGCCGAGACATGGCTCAGCAGACCTGAGCGGCGTTTCTCGAGGCAATCGCACCCCCTGCAGCCCGCGCTCGGAGCGGCGGCGGAGCGGGGACGGGGCCGCGGCTGCTCCCGGTGCCCGGCTCTGCGGGCGGCCCGGACCGGCCGGCTCCCTTAGGCTGTTCCTTTCCTCCTGTGTCCCTTTAGCCATACCGGACACAACTCTCCCCTTTTCTATTCCTTCCTGGATAACGCTTCCCCCATGTTTTTGCCCTTCTCACTCAGTTGTTTCCCAACCCTTCCCACCTGGTCCCCGCCCCTCTCCAGCCTGTTCATCCACTTTGGGATACCGTTTCCTTCCTCCTGCCCCAGCTGCCTCCTGCACCGCCCCACCAGGCAGCTGGAGGTGGGGGAAACCAGTGGGTACCAGCACATTCTTCCCCCCTGTGCTTTCCTGCACTTTGTACTTCTCAAGGCCTCAAAAGTATTAGAACGCCCCATTCAGGGAAACACCACTTATCAGTTTAGCTAATAAAAAAATTAGTATTGTTTGCTGAACCAATAAATAGCAAATTGATGATTGATTGACAGCTGTAAACTGGTGACTGGTAATTAGATAGATTAAATAATTACATTGAATACTCTCAACCCATCAACTGGTCATGCCCACACTCAGGATAAACCTTTCTGTGTCCAGCATGAAAAATCAATTTTCCACTCTAGGACACTGCAAGAGGAGATCAAGCTTTGCTTTACCCAACTGGCTCCCATATTCTCAAGCCACCTTAGCCTACAGTATTTATTTACCATTACTTCTTTTAAGGAATGCAAATACTACTCTTTCTTTCCTTTTGAAAAGGTGTCTACTACAAGGTTTACTGTGAGCAGGATTATACATTGTATTTGAGTATCTGAGGGGGGTGAGCTGAGAGGAACACATGAACACGAGTGAAATGTTTCTCCCTTTTTTTGAGAACGTCAGTATTTGAGTTTTTTTGATGTGAGGAGCAACACTGTTACCAAAAAATTGATGTGATATCTTTCCTACACACCCCAGCTGCTGCCCTATTTGCTCTCTTGTCCTGGCCAGAGCAGGGCTGGCCTTAGCTCCCCTCTTCTTCCTCCAGCCCACAGATATTTCTTCCATCTTTCCTTTAGGAAGAACTGAGCAATGGCTGACAGTTGATTCTTGGTTTTCAGTTGATTCCAACAAGCACCCACACTGTAAATTGAGAGGAGAGCTTTATATACAAAAGTCCTGGAAGGAAAGAAGAAGATGTGGTCTGTCTGTTTCTATTGTGTCATTAACATTAAAATAAAACAGGATGACATGAAACAGTCACCAGCATCTGGACCTGTTGCCTGAGAAACCATCACCAGTTACCAGAAGAAAGGAATTCCTTGGAAACAACAACTTTAGAAGCCAGAAGGAAGTTGCACAACTCTCAGTGGTGAAGGCAGCAGTTCTCATAACACAGCAACACGCTAAAGATGTGTCCTGAGTAATGACAGCTCATCAAGATGTGGCTGAAACCTTTGTCATTACAGCCCCTGGTAACCAGTCAAGCCCTCCAGGCTGCAGACAGTCGAACCACACAGCTACTAGGAATGCCATCACAGGGCATTTTTTCTTTTTACAGTGCTTAAAAATTCTTAAAAGGGATTAAGAACCCTACGAAGAGGGTAATTACTATTTTCTCTACTTGAAAAAACAGGAAAATGAGACCTGGAAACTTTAACTAACATATGCAAAGGGCTCCAGGTTATAATTAAGAGATCAGAGCTCCTGCCTTTGGGGTGAAGCTGCTGAATTACTTTATGTTTATATATTATGTAAATTGGATTACTTTAAAAGGAGGTTTAGAATGAGTCTTGACTTCTAAATTTCCCTTCTGGTTCTGTCACTTGTCTATTTAACAAAATGCAAAAGGCATAAGTAAACCAAGCCACACCTGTTTCACACCTGCAGCCTTTAATCTGCTGATGACTAGGAAGCTTTCTGATGCCTACAATGAAAATATTTGACAGCAAATATCACTGCCATTATATATACTTTTGTATTTATACAGAAGTATGAACATCAAGAATTGGGAAGTTTACTCAGGAGTGACAAAGCAGAAGGAAATGGACAAGGGACTTTACAGAATTTCTCACTCTATTGAGATATAGTAAACGTGGGAGATGCATTTCTGATTTTGCCTGGAAACAAAGCACATCCTACTCCTTGCACCTATTGCACTACAGGATTTGAAGCAACATTGCTGAACATTCTGTTCTATGAACAGCAAGAGTTTTAGTTACTACATGCAGGGGGAAAAGATTTGTGCTGCTCTAAACCCCATTACACTCACATGATAATGTGGAATTTCTGTTCTCTTTTGTTGTGTATAAAGTTTAGTATTGCTGTCTCCTCTGAGACCATGAAAAATATCTGTTTTGTAATTTGTTTTTTTCATCTTTACTAGAAGAACAAAATGAATTTTGAGCCAGTATATTCAGGACAGCTGTGAGATAAATTGCTGTCAGATGGTTCTAATTCTGAATGCATGATCCAGAGACCAACAGCTTCTTCACAGACAGACAGGAATTCTGTAGCAGCCCATTTTTTAAATCCACCATGCAATTAATCAGGTTGATGAAATCCATCAGCACCTGTACATGTTATCTTTTGATGCAGTGAAAAATGTACAGTCCATCATTTTCATGGTCTAGAGCTCAAGTACGTTCATGCATCCTGTGACCTGAGAACTCCCACAGAAACTCCAGGCTCTGTGCACTCACGTCACTGTCAGCCTGGGGAAGGTGGGTGAAAGGAAGAGCATTCCTCAGGCAGGCCTAGGAAGGGCTGTGCATCACCAGAGACAAGGTGAAGCTTGTTGTCACCTGTCACTGGGACAAGCAGTGTGTGGGCTTGCTGCAAATCCCACATGCAGAATCACGTTAGCAGATGCTGAGTCCCAGGGTTTTACAGCATTGGCACATACAGATATTACTGTAGAAGTAAATATTGGCTAACACAGGGCTGTGTGCCTGTAACCCTTTGAACTGGGGCACTGTGGCATTTCAGTATATCCACAGACACACAGAATGACCTGTAAGGAGCTCTGTACTCGGGTGATTACTTCTCAGCAGTCAAACACCAAGACAAGGGTGAAGGGACACTCAGTTCTAAGAAGTGGACACCATAAATAACTGCAGGGTTTGTGGTAATGACTTCTGTGGCCACAGTAAGGGTGGGAAGCACTCTACTGATGATTATGACTCATCAGGAACTGAAAATTTTTTCATGTGAGTTGGCTGAATGATAATATAAAAGTAAATATTCTGAAGACTGAGAAAGGCAACAAAAAGATTTTTTGACGTAAGGTGTGAACCTCTGATCAGCATTTTACGAAGGAATTCAAGGTGTTTCAGACAAGGACTTATTCTTAGCAGAATAAAGCATGAAATATCTTCTTGTAAGTGTTTTTCCTGCCCTATACATAATCTGCAAATAAAATGTAAGGAACAAGGGCCTCCCAATATTTATGGGCTAATTTTCTATTGAAAGAGCCTCTAAAAGCAGTTACATTCTCCTCTTCTAGGACAAAAGACATGAGCAGCTTTTGGGTGGCACACATACTGGTGGGAGAGAAACTCCTGGTGCTGCATGCCTTACTCTTGCCAAAAGTTCGACTCTGCCTCACTTAGCAGGTGATCAGTATCATTCACAGCAGAGTATAGCAGGTCACCACTCCTCAGCAACAATACAGAGTTATGAGTATCTTGTCCTGAGAGATTCAGGGCCAAGAAGCACAACCAGGGACTGAGCTCCTGTCTCTGGCACAACATGTGGCACAGCTCTCTACCAGGGGAGCCATGGTTACATGTCACTTAAAAGCAGAAGCTATGGATGACTCAGAAAATCCAGTGAATATGAGCCTATTTCTTCATCATACAAAATAAAACCTGCAAATAAGCAACAAAAAAAGTTTGCCTTAAACTGGGGTCTGTCATTTGTAAGACACAGCAATCAGCCCAAGGGCTGGTGTAGGTATTGTGGGGTAAAACTACCACCTAAACCAGGCAATATTTCAGAAATTCAGATAACATTGTATCAGCAACAGTTTTTTTGAGTCCTTTTGTGATTATCTCTTGCTCCCACCCAGGCTCTTATCAGTGTGCTGAGAAAACTGTATTTGTGAAGCATTCCTAAGGGAGGTAAGAGGATAATGGGAATTTCAATCACAGCTGATCTCAGCAACTCACCTGTATCAGCCAGCACAACGGAATTCTTAAAGTGAAGTCATTACTGTTCCATTATTTATTATTTCAGCAAGAATATTGTAAATATTTCGACAAAAAAAACAGCAGGCTATCATCCAAGCAAAAAAAGGTATCCCTGCTAGACAGCTAATAAATTAATGACACTAATAAAAAAGCTTACTACAAAATATCCTTGGGGATGAACACAGAAGGTTAACAGTACATGTTTGTTTAATGATTTCTACTTTTCTATTCCTCACTGCGCTGCCGCCAGAGGAGCATCGCTGGCCTCTGTCACCTGCCCCCGGCACGTCACTAGAGGGCAACGAAGGCTCCCAGAGCAGAGGCTTCCTACAAAGCCTCGGCTTCCCCGGAACTTCTGTTCCCTTGTAGTGTGAGTCAGCCAGGAGGGTCAGATTAGGGTTTCACCCTTAAATCCTCACGCTGCGAAACGGGTCAGGCAGAGCGCACGGGAAGCGGTGGGAGCGCAGCTTCCCCGGCACCTCCAGCCTCTGTCTGTAAACGATAACCAAACCCTGCTCATTTTGGCTTTTAGCCCTCAGGTGCACGGCCTTAGCCCTCCCCAGCAGCTCTTGCAATGCCTGTGCAAAGCAGTGTGACAATGCTGATTAGGACACGTCTGCATTTTGCTGGAAGGGAACAGGGAAGTGATATCCCACTGGTAAAGGCCTCTGCTGCTGGGGCGTGATCCACACAGCTGGGAAGGAGCAGCTGTGCTCTGTGAGACCCGGGAGAATGACACGAACCAGGTGTCCCTTGCTTTACAACCAAACCCCCCCCTGCACAGACACGGTGCAGCTGCTGACCTGTGACTGCTGTCGAGGACCTGGAGTGGCAGGGGGATGTGGGGGTGGGTTCTCACCCTGAATCAAAGCACTCTGGCAGCTTCACTGCCCCCAGGTGCAGCCCAGCACAGCACCTCAGCATGCAGTGCATGAAACACAAGGCTGCAGGTGCACCTCTTGCTTCCCCTCCTCTTTCCCTGCCACCNTCCTTCCTTCTTCTCTCCTTTCCCCCATTTCTTGGCCTGTAGGTCTCACCCTTGCATTTTGCCATTGGAAAAAAACCATGGAAACAGCAAAATTCTAGTGATTATAGGCCCCAGAAAAGGATCCCAAGTCAGAAGACTGAAAGGTCAGTTATGGACTTAGGCAAGCTCATAACTGGGAGGTTTGGTGGAGCCTGCTGTCAACCTCACCTCTCAGCACAGAACCTGCTCTGTGACCTCCCTTTCCCTCCAGCTGCAGCCACTGCTCTTTCCAAGACAGATAAGCAAGTGGTATCTATTTATTACTGAGTTATTAACATTTTTTTATACTGCAGTCAGGCTGCAGAAGAGTGTGGGACTGGCAAGAAGGAAAGAAAAGATCATTGGTTGACTATGAAATAAGGCTTTCAATAACAATTAGAGCAGATTAGATTAGAAGCATGGGAAAATACTGGCCTTGTCAGTTTTTCTCTCTTGATTTTCACATGCTTTCTATTTTTCCAAATGCTATATTTGTTTCTTTTCCCAAAGTCTCATACTGGAAAGTAAAAATGGGAAAATATGTGGTCCAATCACTACTGTGTTGTGTCTGTATATATATATATATAGTGTACACACATGTATATATACAAAATATATGTATATAAATATATACACACATATGTATGCATACATGATGAACTTGGGTTCATATGTAAATGTGTTTACATGAGCTTCTATCTCACAAACTTGGCATTTTTCCCCAGTACTCTTCTGCACAAGTGTGGGAAAAGAACAGAGAACTTGCTGTCCAAAATAGGGTTATTCTAGAGCAGTCTGCAGAGATAAATTTAATATATGGGCAGTTTAAGTAGAAAAGAAAGTGTAGAAGAAACAATCTGCAAATGTACATTTAATCCTCCTCTGCTTTTATTTTCCCTTTTCTTTATTCAGGGTAACAGAAATATAATTTCATCTGTCTAAACAGTACGGGCACAAATACCATGGCCTTATAATCTGTTAACTTTAGCTACAGGAAATACTAATTTTACGTTGTGAATAGCACAGACTGATTTGGATATAGGCAGGAGCCCTGCTTGTGCCAGGCACGTGGCCCAGCAGGCTGTCCTGGGTGTCCCCTGAGGCACGGGGCAGTGAGGAACGGCTGAGCCTGGCACATGGGCTGCAGAGGTGCCAACAGGAGCCACCAGCACTCCCAGCATGTGGGAAGGAGCAGAATTATACAGGAGCAGGGGTCTGTTTGCAGGGGTGAGGGATCCACATGTCCTCCAGCAGAGCAAAACACAGCCCATTATAGCTCTGGACTGTGTGGTGGGTGGATCATCAATACCAGCCAAGAATGTTGGCTCGGTGATGTGGTTCTCCTGGTGGGATTAAATTGTGAGAGTGTAATGCATGGAAAGCCTAAGCAGCATTCAGCTATGCACAAGCAAAAGACTGAGCTAAAAGAAGGAGTGATCTGGTCAGTATTTAATTCTTTCATTCTCCACATTTTGACCATTTATTTTGGAAGGAATTTCTGCCTTTCACTTCCTGAGTTAAATTGATTAGGTGGTATTTGTGTATGAGGATGGTGCCCAGGATCACTCTGAACCACAGAGGAACCACTGCACATGTAAAGGTGATGAGATCAAGTTATTGTTGAGCAGAAGATCCAAAATAGCTGTGCTCTTGTTGGGGATGGCAGTTCTCCCCAAAAACAGGAGTCAAAAATGAGTCCTCTGAATATAGATACCTGACAACCTGGACAGAGACTAAAATGTCTCTAAGATCAGAAAGGAAATGAGTGATATAATATATCCAGGTTTCCAACACTGAAGAATGGGAAAATGCTGTGAAAAGGGAGTAGAACAGTCAAATTTTTCACTGTTTCCCTCTGCTACCATCCATTTCCATGACATCAAACAAAAAAAGCAACAAACCTACTAAAAATATGGAAAAGATCTGATGTATCTCTTCAGTGTCAATCTATTATACAGGAAATTTTATCAAAGACATCATAGATGCTGCTTAGAAATTAAGATATACAGTGCCAATTGGAAGGCACTGCCAATTTCAAGGCACTGCTCCACCGAAGTGTCCAGTATTGTACTGGAAGTGAGGAAGAGTAGCTGAGTTCTTTTTTAACAGCATCAATTCTCAGCTTCTTTCATAATCTGTTTGACTCCACAACAGTCAGATGGTCATTTTTTTCCCATTCTTTTTAAAAATAAATCAATTCCAAGTCTGAACACACATCAACACATTGGGTACTACCATAGCAATAGAAAGGAAGTGGCTGAGAGATAAAAATGGAAGACTTCAGGACAGAAGCAGAAAACATGAACATTTGTGGGAAAGGACATCACATTCATGTTGTCAATGTAAAATCAGATGAATTATAAACTTGGTTCCAGTGGCCCTGCCATGGTAAGTTTAAGTTAGCTGCCTCTGAAGTACAGATCAGGCTTATTTGAAGTGACATGAGAAAAAAATCTGTGAGAGGAAGAACTGAATCTCTGGTATTGAATTTGCCTCCTTCTCTAGAACAAAAACTGCAGTTTTTTCCCTCCACTGGCCACAGTAAACAGCATTACTAAAACCACAGCAGCTTTACTGGTAGCACAGAAGGAAACTGAGAGGCAGCGCGCAAACTGCACCGCACATTATGGGAAAACGATGACACAGATGAAACTTATGAAAGAGCACATTCTCTTGTTGGTCTGAAAGAGCTTTTTGGCATTGTATTTTTGATTCACTTTTATCTTCTTTCTAGAGAAAAACATGTGGCAGTAGTGTGGAAAAATGAGTGATGATGTCAGAACTGGCTTATGAAACAGAGCTGTGTGTCTTTACAGTGTACAGGTATTAGAGCAGATTTCATTTTGTCTCATGTTCTTTCTGATACCTCCCCCTCCCCATCAGATTCCTCTATTTGCACTCCTTTATATAATAATAAATACACTTGTTTTTCCTCTGCTTATATTTTTAAATTGTCCCTTAGTTCCTCTTCATCCAAAGTTTCCTATCACTAAAAGGGGAATAAGAATACTGACTTACCTCTGTAAACTGTTAAAAAAGCAGATGAAGACTCTAGGTAACATTGCTGCTAAGGAATAGCAAATTACAATGTACTCAAGCCAGATAAACATGCTATATTTTATTAGATGTAAATCAATAATTTGAAAAATTATTAATCTTTAATAAATATTAAATGAAATCTGCAACAGTTTCCTGGTAATTGGACCCATTCTGATGAATGTTTCACTTTATTCAACATTTTAGAAAGGGCTCTACTGAATACATTTGTTAATTAGGCTACAGGGATTTTTCTTCTCTTTTTGTACTGAATAAGAAAATTCTTGTGAGATTGTGGCTTCTATGAAGATGAAGCAAATCAATTTATTAGCCTGGGGTCATGAATTTGGTAAACTCACTGTGTGCACTTCCTTTTACTTTACTGAAAACCAAACATGTCACAGTCCCCCATTTAGATCACATTAGAACAGAGAAAAGGAACAATTGGTAATAGGAAAATGTTTACAGATCTTACTGTAAAGTATGATTTGGACCTCTTTGTATTACAGCTTTCATACAGCTGTATTATGATGCAATAAAGATGGAAATAACTTATGTTTTGAGAAGGATGTCAATTCAACACAATTCTGTACATTACCAGAATCTGATTTCATTTCTTGAAGCAAACTGAGAACTTTTCTCCACTAAGAACCACTACAGAAATGCTCCTGTAAATATTAAAATCCTGTTGACTGAAACTAAATAGACCCCACAGGGTTGCTTACTTGTGACTAATTTACTTTGAAGATTTTTCACTAGTCATTTGCCTGCTGACCCCTGTAGTAACCTTCCTGTGCTTCTTGGTTTGTTTTTCTCAAGTGGGGTTTTTGTTTGGATTTTTTTAATGAAGAAACATAACCAGAAAATGGAACTGATCATAGTGTTACCTTTTTATCTTGGCCATGTGGTGTTAGAACTTTGAGCTATGGTGCCTGAGTAACATGCCAAGAGCATCTGGAGCCCTGACCTGTTAGCCAACTATGTGGGTACTGCTAGAATAAAAATTGATAAAAAATATATCAGCTAGAGGAGTGATTTCAGTTTCAGTTTCTCTCTGATGCTGTGACTCACAGGATTTCTGAAGTAAATGGGTGCAGTCCATTATCTTTTGGTAAGAAGACTGTTTGAAAAAAGATTAGATAATTATCAGTACACTGAAACACACTGCCTTAGGTCGAATTGTGAGACACACAAAATAAACCCCACAGCCCCAGCTCAATAATCAAGGATCCAGAGTAACCAAAAAACCTCATTACTGTTCTAAACAGAGTGAGGGACTCAAATTAATATAATCTGTCACTTTACAATCTAGGTTTCTCCAGTATGTTGCATCAGTTACGTACCCTATTTGCCAAGACTGTACAGCACTGGCTCTCTGTGTGTGTCTACACATGCACACAAGCGTGAACTAACAATATAGAAACAGCTCCTATGATATGCAATGTCATTTCTGTTTCTATACAACATTTCATAATAAACCAGGCAAGAAAAGTTCTTACTCCTGAATTCTTATATGAAAAGTTTTTTGTCTTTTAAAAGCCTTATAATTACCTTTCAGGAAAAATTTGTATTTACATGGAAATAACACACTGGAGCAGCAGGATCTTCTGTTCTTTGCAACGACCCCAGTGGGCATGTTAGTGCCTATAAAAGATGTCTCAGATGGGCAGATAAAGGGGAATACAAATTAAGAACTTGTTTTCACAAAGATCCCAAGTTACAGAAACACAGGACTGGCATCACCCTGGCAAAGGAATAAGAAATGAATGGTTTCTCCATGCCCTAAAAAATAACTGAACTCACGAAAAGGAATGAGAAAAAAGAAAATGCTGAAAAAATGCTGAATAAAACACCAGAATGCTGAAAATGAAATGTAAATTATCTCCCCTTTCTTTTAAGTCTTGTTTTCTGTTTGCTGCTGGTTATGGGAAAGAAGCACAAGGTGTTCCAGCTTTATCATCCAGGGGTATTTTTCTGCAGGCATCAGGTGCATCTGAGTAAGCAGAGCTATTTTTACATGCACAACCATCTCACACAGTAAAGCAATCACACAAGTGCAGAGTCATGCACAGCACCCAGGGGAACCACCCCTCTTGGTTTGCAGCGTCACACACACGGGAAAGGCACACAAACTGCATCCTATAGATTTTCACGAGTTCGTGACGAAGTCTCAGTTTCAGGCTCTGCCCTTACCCATAACAAAATGTTCTCAGAAATTTAACACGGTTAAGTCCAGATTCAGTCAGATTTTTTTTGGTGGCCAGAAAATTTCAGAAAGTCCCAAATACAGCCATGACAATCACTTTCCTGGCTGACACATGAAGGAATGCACTGGGGACCTCCAGAACAAGAAACGTGACAGTCCCGAGCACTGAAACCTGATGGTGCAAACTGCAGCACTACAACTTCTGCTTTTGCTTGTTTGGCACATAGACTTGAGTACTCGCTGTGCCTTGTTAAATACTTACAACCAAAAACAAAGTTCAGAATTACGCAAAATGAAAGAAATCAATGCCATGTTCTACAGCTCCAACATGCCTCATTTTCCCTGGAGGTGTCTAGGAAGTGCTATGCCATTAGATGGTCTGACTGTTGTGTGTAAATCAACATCAAACAAGAGGAGATAGCTAAACATTAACACGGCCCAGAGACGAATATTTAAGTCAAGTATGTATAGTGATGTTCTTCACAGAGGTCTGCTAAGGGGGCCTGGCATCATTTATGCCAGGATCTGCACATGGCAGGATGTCACTGCAAATATTCTGTCCTCCCGACATAAGCTTGTTGATGTTTGACACCACCTTTTAGAATTTTAAATGGAAACACCTGAAGAGTGACAGTGACTAATGTTCCTGAACCTTTCAGTATGTACAGGATAACCATTTTCAAGCCTATGGCAAAATTTAAATTTTCGCTTCTTCCAAGTACAGTGCAGCAGGCAGACTTTAAACAAAAACAACAGCAGGCATGTGTCAAGTAAAATAACCCTAGGTTTTCTTGGGGAAAATAAAATAGAGCTAATGCCCTAAAAGAGCGAATGTCCTTTTTGTTATTCTGTGCTTTTAGCAGCAGCTCAGACACTGTGATAAGCAGGCTGCTTATGGAGATTTGAAGATTTATTTCATTATGAAGTTTATATCCTCCTGCACTCTGATCTCTGCTATCCAGTGTGTTAATGAGCTCCTGGATGTCTTTTCAGGATAAAACAGCTACATCTTTAAGAGCACAGTAAGGGGACCACTTGCTCAAGGGTCAGACAATATGCACAAGACTCGACTAAGGTTTTTACTCTTCTAGCTAGCCTCACTAGCAGCTTCCTGTGAAGGAGGAGAGTGATGAAAAGAGGAGATGTATGCCCAAACCCATGTGCCAGGGCATGTGTTATGTGCTTCAGGCCATCCACACAAAAATCTGGAGGATACAAAGCAGTACTTCTGTTGTTTTGGGTACCTTAACAAAACAAGGGGGACAGCAAGGCAGGCAGGGGCAGCATCCTTACCCATGAAAGCCACAGTCCTGCAAGAGCCATTCCAGAAGCACAGAGCAGCTCCCTGGGCAGGAACCAGTGACATCCAACAGCTGGCTCTTTCCTAGATGAGTCCCTAGGGAGGGAGGTGAGGAGCAGTGAGGCAGGGTCAGGGTCAACAAGGTCCCTGGCCACTGTCCCAGGATCCCCGTGGTGCTCAGGCACGGACCAAGGTTGCTGGCCTGAGCTAAAGCAGCTGCAGAGCTGCTTGGTCCACCCATCACAGGTTACAGATGCAATGCTGCTTGAAATATAGTTCCTTGCATAGAAACTAGGATGTGAACCAAAGGCTGGCTGTGCATAAGTACAGTTTTTAAACTGGATGCTGCATCACACGGTCTGGGAAGCAGGATAATCTGCCAGCCTGATTCCACAGGCAAAAGATGTGTGAAGGGGGCCCATTCTCAACCATGTTTGTTATGATCCTCATCATTACAAGCCTCCACAGTGTTGTTGGGTGGTTTTCTCTGCTTCAGTGGAGATGTAAAAATATGGAAGAACAGTATTTTTGAACAGTTTGCTTCATGTAAGCAGCAGGATGATTTCTGCATGTTAACCAACTACATCACACTTGGGATCATCACCAGCCAAAAGTACATATTTCATAGAACCATGGAATTGTTTAGGTTGGAAAAGACCTTTAAGATCATTGAGTCCAACTGTTAACCCAGCATTGCAAAGTCTATCACTAAATCCCATCCCCATGTGCCACAGCTGCACATCTTCTAAACACCTCCAGAGATGCTGATTTCACCACTGCCCTGGGCAGCCTGTTCCAGTGCTTGATAAACCTTCTGGTGAAGAATTTTTTCCTAGTATCCAGCCTAAGCTTTCCCTGGTACAACTTGCAACATAGACATGGTGCAGGTATTTCCCTGTTTGCCTCCATACCAGTTGCTACACACACATAGCTTCCCATCTTCTGCCAAAATCTAATAACGTCATACTGCTTTAAAAGCAGTGAGGCACATGCCAGGAAAATGAAGGACACATCTCACACAAATTTGAAATCAAGAACCATAAATGGCAGACCTTCAAATTACTCAGCACCACCCCGCAGAAGTAACAGTAATAATACACTTTTGCCACTCACCATCATATTGAGGATGCTACACTTTGAAAAAAGGTATCACTTCCCTATTCTATCACATCTCATGTTGTATTTAGCTAAACCTATCCAGGCTGTGGGCAAGCCATAGGGGCATCGTCACTGCAAGGCTGACACTGTCAGAGGGCTGAGCAGAATTAAAGACATCATCCATTTCTATACATGGAAAAGCCTGTGTACACAATGATAGGAGCAGAGAGGAGGGCCCTTCCCCATTATCTGCCCTCATGGATCCCAAAGACTCCAAGTTTCCTTGTAAGACTAAAGCCACAGCATGCCAGGTATGGACCAAATCAGCACCAGGCTGACTCCTCTGACAAGGCTTCCAGCATCTGTGCATTAGTGAGGAACAGCTCATGGAATTCCTTGGAGCACTGACCAGCTCCAGACTGAAACAGCAGCATGGCAAGCAGGGACAGCACTCCTCTGCTCCATGCAAAAGCATCTCCTCTTTCCGACAGGGCACAAGACTCAAACTGCTTCCCACACAGAGCAGCCAGGAAAGCCCTTTCATCACCGTGGTTCTCTCACAACATGCAGGAAAGTCAGCTTCTCAATTCCATTTGCCTCTGCCTGAGGGAACCTGAGCCCTCTTGGGTAGCAATCCCCTGTGTAGGCTGCTGCAGGAATAAATACACAGTGATCACCCTGGGGATAACAGCACTTTGAATGTCATGTGCTCTGTCGGAGCTACACAAAACTTGACGTGACAGGGATCACAGCTCCCTTGTGGCAAAGCTGTTATGCAGACATGCTGGGAAATTTTCAAGGTGCTGCTCTGGCAGAGGCTTGTTCCATTTGGCTTATATTGCTCTGCAGGAGATGTATGTCTGAGAATATTGCTGAGGTTGGAGATGTTATTAATAAAGATGAGAAAAGGAGAGGCTGAAGATATCTTTCATATGTAATCTTCTAGTATAGATTGACATTAATCCATGGGTAAACCTGGGAAAGAGACTAATTTTGTTTTCTGACTACTCTAAACATCATTTTCTCTATTAGCAGGAGTCATGAACAAATTGATACTATTATTATCAGACATTACATCTT
Organism: Ploceus nigricollis; assembly: GCA_013399945.1. NCBI lineage: Eukaryota > Metazoa > Chordata > Aves > Passeriformes > Ploceidae > Ploceus > Ploceus nigricollis. The sequence continues at coordinate 8,507 of VXBC01010265.1, read as the reverse complement.
GAAAGCTGCCTATTATTTTCCAAAGTGTTTTCAGTGTTTTTAGCTCAAGGATTCTCTGCTTCTTCAGCTCATAATCTTTTGATACTAATATGCAGCTTTGGTATCTCGTTGCTTCTGATGCCTAGAGAGACTACCTAGAAGAGAGGCTAGACAATGTCAAAGGAATAAAGTGGGTATTTATTAAAAGGCCTTCACAGGAAGGTTCACCTGGGGCAGTACAAGAGCCAGGCCATGGCTCCCTCCAATATGGACCCCGGGTCACAAGTTTTCACACTTTTATAAATTTTGGTCCATTTACATATTGGGGTCCATTGTCCAATTACAGCTTCAGGTTATCAAGTGCCATCCTCCCAGACTGCTCTTCTCAATTTGCTGTTGTTTATACTTTTTGAGGCTGAAGTTGCAACGATGTCCTTGGTTCTTGGGCTTGAAAATGATTGTTTTGTCTGACTAAACTGTGAAGAGAACTTGCTAACACTTTACATGAAGTTCAGAGTCACACATTAATGCAGTACAGAATCTGGAAAATATGAAAGCTAAAATTTAAGGCATCACTTCAGGTCTCCTCATTCCAAAACAGGGAAAAAAAATTCCTTGCCTGATTTCATTCTATTAAATGAAAAGTACAAGAGCTGTGTAAATGCTATAAAATATCGATGTCTTCCCCACCTCTGTTTGGGGTAACATTTGCTGTACCCGGTGTGGTTGGGATGGAGCTAATTTTAATAACAGCAGCCTGACCAATGCTGTGTTTTAGATCTGAGACCAAAGCAGTGCTGATAACAGAGCAGTGCTTTAGCTATTGAGGAACAGTGCTTGCACAGCCTCAAGGCCTTCCCTGCTTCTCTCTCTGCCCTGCAGGAGAAGGCTGCGGTGGGCAGGAGAGAGAGGCCATGGCCAGGACAGCTGCTCCCCAATGACCCAAGAGATTTTCCACGTTATTGAGCATCATGCTCAGCAGTAAAACTGGGGGTGGTGCTGATGTGTCAAAACAAGCCATTACTCAGAGGTTGTCTGGCCATCGGCTGTGGGTGAGAGGTGGTGACTGATGCCTTCCAATCAGTTGTTCGGTTTCTTTTTCTTTTCTCTGTTACTAAACTCTCCTTACCTCAGCACACAAGTTTTGCTTGCATTTGCCCCTCTGACTCTCTCCCCCACCCTGCTGGGGGGTTCTCACCTGCCAGCTGGGATTCACCCATCACACTCCTCTAGTATCTCTGGAAAGAAATAATGCCCAAAGCACAGCTTTCTTCTCAACAGCTAATCAATCATTTGGCTACTCTCACTATCACACAAGTGAACTCCTTTACTCCACTTCCTTTAAGTTTACAAGAAACCCATAATTTTGCCTACAGGAAAGAACCATGAACCAAGATTCGGACTCATTATCTGGCAAATTCATAGCTTTTCTTTCATTCTGAGACACTTCCTGCATAGCTCACAGGAAATAAGAGATGGGGGCGATTATGTTTCATTTTTTTAAAGCTCTTGGGTCAGCTAATGGCCACACCATCATGTCAGAAATCTGATTTTTAAAAAAATACTACAAGGAATTGTTTTATCTCTAAGGCCCAGTAGTGTTGGTGCAAATGTGATATACAGATATAATAGAAGCAAAGTTTGTAGGAAGAGACAGACCAACTAATCTGAGGAAGTAGAGATGATTTCAAGAGGTCTTTGTTCTTTTTCCAGATACAGCAGAGGATCCAACAAAAACACTCATCCTCCAAATCTTCTCTTGCAACAACACCTCTAATTTTTTTTAAAGGTGTAATTTCAGTAAGTACAAGATGACAATATTATAATCTGCTCTCAGAGAAAAGGGAGTATTTCCAAAGTTGGTTACATGAAAATTGCAACTTTGGTGGAAATCCTTGAAGCTCAACCCCACTGTTTCTGAAACCAGTCCTTTTAAAGGTGTCCGTGTGTCTGCACACCCTGAAACTGAAACGTCACAATTACACTAAATCTGACTTACTAACCCCCAAATGAGCCACTATGTAGAGTATTCCAGCAAAGAGAACATTTCTTATTTTATTTATGCCAGGCCTAACAGAATTAACTTTCTCACAGCTGACTTCCAAGAATTTCAGCCATAAACAGATATGTGTGTCAATTAAATGGTCATAATGGGTCATTCTGTTGAACCAGTTTGAAGTCAAAACTTTGAGGTTTTCTCTAAAAATTAAGGATAAACACAGACTGATATGATCATTCCATAGACCAAATACTTAATACTCTGCAGCCTTTTTGCCTTTAAGCCATCTACAGCAGTGTCACTATTGTCAGTACTGGAAGATTCACATGGCAAAGCAAATTAAGCTCTTACAAAACTTACTCAAGTCAAGTAGCAAATTCAAGGGAAGAGACAGCAGAAATCAGTGTCAATCAATTCTTAAACTCACTCCATTAGATGCTGGCCTCTCTGTTTGTTCAGTTAAATATATTAGTAGCCCTCATCAGAAACTTTAATGAAAACCATACATCTAGACTCCCCTGTAGTATTTCCTCCATAGCTCAGGGCAAGAAGATAGTGAAGACTTTGCCAATCACCCACCTACACTAAAATGGACATTAACCCAATAATAATCATAACATATTGCATAAATTTAATATAATTAATTGGAAAAAATATTTAATTTAGATCTGGAAAGATTTATTCCTGTAGACACAGGCATATTTCACTGTACCATGAGTGTAAGTTCCTGTGCCACTGGGTAGCTCAGACACATTCAGCCATGAAAACAGCTACAGTAGCTTTTTTTCCAGGAATTATCACTTTGAAGAAATACATTATTTTTCTTATGGTTTCCTGATTTTATCTTCTACAATTCATACCTATTTGCATGTCCACATTAAACTAATTTATTGTGCTAAGGCTGAGAAGGTACTGGCATGCAGGCGCCTCCAAATACCATTTTTCCATATTCCATTAATTCTGTTTGAGAGCAGAAAGTGTCAAAATGCTTGTCTGCTTCAAGCATGACCAATGACTGAGAATATGCTTACTCTGCTTATAACAAAAACATGCTTGAACAAGAGTTGAAGTTTTCAGTAGCTGATATCTACATGGCATTAGTTCTTCACTTCAGTCTGAAAAACACTGCATTAATGACTTGAATTTAAAACTCTGCTGAAAACTGCTTTTCCCTTTCCTGCCAGGATGATTGATGGATTTTCTGCTTTACAGATGGAGCTCCAGAGGAACATAACTGTGCTGTTGCTTGCCTCTGACCTAGACACTAGTCAGAATTTTAGGAAATGTTGCTATTTCTGTGGAAGAAGAATGAATGGTGTGGTAAGGACACTTCCACTTTCTAGTTCTAGTTACTTAATTCTTCCCAACACTTCTTCTATATTATAGTTCTGAAACTATTTCACCACCTAGTACCAAGGACATTCTAAGAAGCATCCAATGTTTCTTTTTCCTGATTTAGAATTCTAGTAGAATTGAATTCCTACGTAACTATGATTTCTTTTGAGGTTCCCGATAGTCTTAGGAAATCACCTTTCCCCGTCATCCTTTAAAACAAATGTTTAAAATTAAACACTTAAATCGGAAATTTATCTAACCAAACTCCAGAGGTCTGTTTGCTAAAAAGAAAAAGCTAAAGATCAAAAATGTTGAAGCTGGTTTTGTTCTAGTTAGAATGAGTAGTCTTGATCAGAAACCTCATGGACACCACTTTAGGAAGTTTCATTACACAACATTAACATATCAACCAAATCTGAAAACAAATAAGTTCTTATCTGCAAACCTTTTGTTTCCAGTCTTGCAAGTGAATGCCAAGTACTTATTCAGAATTAATAATTTTATTTTTTCCCCTCATTTTAGCTTTAAAATTGGCTGGCCTTTGAGAAAAGGTGAATAACAGAAACCAGAAAACTCACATCACTCTATATTAACCAAAGCAGAAAATCCATTTAATATATATAGAATCCACAAAAAGTCTGTAACATGGATCCTATATTAAGAGTTAGGAAAGTGTTTCCTGCAACACACAAAAAAAATTGTCTGCAGTATTTCAAATCATCAGATTTAGGCAACTACAAGCCAACAAATCCTGCACTGCTCAACAGGAATCAATAGACATGGGCAAGCCCCAAGGTTTTATCCAGAACAAGCTCAAAGAAGTAACTTGCTTGTAAGTAGGAGTGATCTAAGCCTGTGAGTAAAGAAACAGCCTCCACTTGTTGAACACTTACATGCACCAGAGAGCTTTTTACATTCTTGTAAATAGAACCACAGCTCAAAAATCAGTAACATCATGATAAAGTTTTCAAAAGAACCAAGAAAACTACTTGAACTTCTTGGATCCAGGGGCAGCGGCAGCACTGCAATAAATTCCAGTCTGCAAGGTCAGACTGAGGCAACTGGTACTATTGTGCCATGGGCAGACAAAAGAGAATCTGCAAAACAGAGACTATGTAGGGGAAACTAAAGCAGGGCCTGAAATAGCTGAACCTACAGACAGTAAGCACAGGAGGGTGAACTGCAGCAAAGACCCAAAGCATTGAGGAATAACAAAGCATAAAGAAAGCTGTTCCCTTGACATGGACACAAACAGATCAAGGGCCTTGTGAGAGACCCATACAAGAGTGTATCTAACACCCATAAGGATGAGACTGAACCACCTTTGTCTGTATAAATGTGAAAGAAATTCCTCTTAGGGAAAAGTGTTGGGACTGCTATGGATCTGAGCAATGTCATGGCTGTGTACGGCTCATCCTGGTTATTTCAGCCTTACTGTGATTAAGAACATGGGCCCTGGGACTCTGCCCCTGCATCAAAACACTTTTGGTTTTTACATCCTCCCAAGGGCAAACCATGCAAAAACAAAAGCAAAACAACAACAACAACAACAAACCCCAAACAAAACAAACAAACAAAAAAAAACACACAAAAAACCCCCAAACAACCCCCCTCCCCCAAAAAACCAAACAAAAACAACCCAAAAAAGCAAAAAAACAAAAAAAAACAAAAAACAAAAAAAAACAACAAAACAACCACCACCACCACCAACAACAAAGCAGGGAAAAATCTTACATTAGAAATAAATAGACCCCATTCTATTTCCCCTAGCTAAACTAAATATTTTCATGTGTGTAAACAGAAACCAAGACTGAAAAAGGAATGTTATGTTCCAAGTCAGAGCCTCAGTGCAGGGAGATGGCCACAGATGTACGTCACAGCAATGAGTTCATCCAGTTTTGGGAATCCTGGCAGCCCTCGGGCCAACCTCTCAGTGAGTTTGTCATTCCAGCAGTAAAACATGTTGAACATTTTCTCATCAGAACATGCAATCCAGTGATGTATAGAAAGGATGTTTAGTCCTGCCCATGGAAGAAGTGTAAACATGCCTGCAGCTCATAATTATTGTTGATCTATGAGTCACAAAAGTACCAACACTTCAGTTGTTCAGCATGAAAATCAGATTTTTGGACACACACAGAGCTCTCTGGCAGCATCTTATCTAGCAGGGAGTATGTCAGATTATTTTACAGGTAATTTCCCCCTTTTGCACTGCATGAACTACAGCAAAGAAAATGTGAATTTATTGCTTTTTTTTCAGCCTACAGCAGTCAGAGGATCACCTACTAATTTCTAATTAGCTCTGTTTAGGTAAATTACCTCAAGGCAATTCTAACTCTCTTTAAGTATCATTATGTCACAACTTACTCTCTAGGACAATTAGTGGTGACTTAAGACCATGGGGTAAACCACAGCTTGATTGGCTGAATGACATCTGGAGTTCACAAGTAAAAAATAAAATTTCTTACAAGTTGAGCAGAGGTCACCGTTTAGAAAATGACAGAACCCCCCCATTATGTTGTATAATTTTGTCCACAGAGAATTACTCTTTTAAATACAAAGACTCACAAGATTTTCACTAATGTCACAGAAATAGAACTACTACATTTAGATGAATTATTCTTACCCCCTCAACAAATAACTCATGCTTAAAAATGAAGATTTAAATATATGTACATTTTGGAACCCTTCATTAATCATACTGTTCACCTTTCTTTCTTTCTGCTTTCCTAGGAGCAGCTTCACTTTCTTTTTGTTTCTAGGCAGTAGCTAATCCCTTTTTTTCATGCATCTCACACATTATAGTAAGTTGTGATGTGCACATAATTACTTATTCAAAACAGCTTTGTTAAGAGTTCTTTAACAAAATCTGAGGTTAAATTTTTCCCACATGGGTTTAATCCCATCTATCCTGTAACACCCTACTGAGAAAGAGTTAAAGTGAACTTCACCTTATATTTCATGTTGAAACAAGTACAGTATGGAAAATAAAGGGTTTTTTTTCTTTATGTTAAGTCGTGCAGAGCATACCTGTTGTTCATACAGTACTTAATAATCCCTCATGATTGTGCCACCCCAAAAAGAACGAGTGTGCCACAGCACAAAACAGCTGCTTTATCAGCAAACTGGGTAAGAGTGCACGAGAGGCAATCCAGGAAAAGCCAGGTGCTAGAAACACGGCAAGATGTGACTCATTCTTTGGCACCGGCTTCTTTGACTGAATTCCCAGGAATTCCTCCGCATTTCAGAAATGACAAAAGGAAACAATCATCTGAGGGCATTCCCAAGTACATGTGGGATCAGTTTCTTACTCAGCACTTACGCAGGTCAAATTTCCCTCCAGTCAGTGGTGTTTTCCTGGGGGAATGCTGGCTCCATCCAAGGCACCAGTAATACCAAATTTTCGGTAATGCTTAATTTTAATATACTAACACAATACTACAAATGTAGCTATATTATAAAGGATTCTATTTGGCAGCTAACTAAATTCCCTGATGCTTGGTCTGAGGATATCACTGCCCCATCTGCAAACATGGGATGGCTGAGTTTTCTTGTAGTTTGCTAATTAATTGGCAGGAAACCAAACATTTCTCCAGTACCAGAGCTTCATCATACGTTTCTACAAAGTATTTTGACAGTCAGCAAAAGCAATCTTGCTCCAAATTCTTCAGTTAGCTCTGACTGTAACACAATAATGAAAATGTAACATGAAGTCTATGCGGTTTTTTCACTTTTCTTCCTAATGTATATGAAAATGACAAAGTATGGGTATTTTAAAGCAGGAACTTTCTTCACAGCAAAATCAGCATCTTAAGGGTGTAGGATATAACTCTGTACAAATAAAAAATAAAAATTTATATTCCCTCAACTTCCACACAGATTTTTCATTGTTCTAAGTCATTCAATATTTACAGTATTAGATGAAACAGCAAATATGCCAGGGACCTGTACCATAACCAAGTGCTTTACTCTTTTCTGTTGTACAGGGTCTTCTGTGAAATAAACTTCTATAAAATTCAGTTATATTTTTAGAAACAGCTAAGCTAACAGACTGATTTAAATTTATTACTCCTAATTCTTACTAGAATAATTAAGGTGACAAAGTAATGACTTTCCACCTCAAAAAACTTCATTGAATCACAGGATAATTCATGTTAAGAGGAACCTCAGGAGGTCTTTAGCCATTACCAGGGTGACTGACAGTCTCAACTTTGAACTTCACCATCTTGTCCTTTCATCATGTTCCCATTCCTGTAAATTCTTCCACACAAATTATTCTTTGCTCTCTTTTTATCCTGAGACCTGCTAACACAGGAGGCTGCTCTCTGTCACATTGTCTAAAATCTTCTCTTTTTACTGCCTCCACCAGTAGCATGATGATTTTCACTTGCTGTATTTTAGGCACTTAGGCCAGACACATCTCTCGTGATTGTGCTGAACCTTAAGGCTATATGCACACATGGAGCTCCGTGTTGTACACGTTATGATGCACATGCATGCACGTACACACAATAAATACTATTGCAAATAATAACCAAATGTAACCTGGGACTTATTTTTGTACTGGTTTAAGGCTCTTTCCTCCCACTTGGTTCCATCAGAATGGTAACATGGACATAACTAAACCGATCCAAAATATGCCTTCTTTCAGTCCAGCTTACCATTCCCTATGAGTATGTACACCAGTGTTATTCCCTGACAGTGATATTCTTGATTAACAAGTTCTGTCTCCATGCTGCCAATAAAAAAGTTCTCCACCACAGGGGCAGCCGGTGGGCAGTAGTTTATTCAGTGTGAAGCAGCTGGTTTTGCTCTCATCAACTCATCCTGAGAGTATAAACACTGGCTGGTGATATGGATTTTGACGACCGAAGATTTTGGTCTCTTCGAGGTCTTTGTTAAGGAAGCTCCTTTTCTACACCTGCACAGGTACGCGGCTTGTGAGGGGGGACGTGCTGCTCTGCCTGGGTCCGGAGCCATCCCCGCGCCACCGATGGAAACACAACACCAACAGAGGATTCCTGGGCGTTTTATCTCCTGCCGCTGGCCCCGGGGCCGGCGCTCGGGCAGGCGGAGCGGGGAGAGCGGAGAGCCCGGCTGTCGCCGCCAGCGGGGAAAGTCCCGCTCCGAGCCGGGAATTCCCGCAGCGGCGCCGGGAGGACGCGGCGCTCCGGGGCTATCGAAAGGCGGAGCC